>CAUYON010122965.1:0-34133 GCA_963573935.1 Arctocebus calabarensis | reverse complement strand
AAACAGTACTTCATTTTATATGGAATCAGAAAAAACCTTGACTAGCAAATACATTACTCAGAAATAAGAACAAATCAGGAGGTATCACATTACCAGACTTCAGGCTATACTATAAATCTATAGTGATCAAAACAGCATGGTCCTGGCAGAAAAACAGATGTAGAATTATGGAACAGAGTAGAGAACCAAGAGATGAACCCTGCTACTTATCATCATTTGATCTCAACAAGCATATCAAAAATATTCATTTGGGGGAAAGAGTCCCTATTTACTGACTGGAAACCCGTAGAAGACTGAAACTGGACCCCCACCTTTCACCATCAACAAAAATTGATTCTCACTAGATAAAAGATTTAAACTTAAGACATGAAACTGTAAAAATACTAGAAAAGAGTACAAGGAAAACACTTGAAGAAATTGGCTTTGGAGAATATTTTATGAGGAGGACCCCCTGGGCAATTAAAGCAACACCAAAAATACACTACTGGGACCTGATCAACCTAAAAAGCTTTTGCACAGCCAAGAGCACAGTAAGTAAAGCAAGCAAACAGTCCTCAGAATGCGAGAAGATTTTTGCAGGTTACACTTCTGACAGAGGCCTGATAACTAGACTCTATAGAGAACTCGAACTAATCAATAAGAAAAGAACAAATAACCCGATTTTTATGTGGGCAAAAGACTTGAACAGAAACTTCTCTGATGAAGACAGGTGCATGGCCTACAAATACAGGAAAAAATGCTCATCTTGTAATGATCAGAGAAATGGAAATCAAAACTAGTTTGAGATAATATCTAACTCCAGTAAGATCAGCCCACATCACAAAATCCCAAAACTACAGATGTTAGCATGGATGTAGAGAGAAGGGAACACTTCTACACTGCTGGCGGGAATGCAAGCAATATGACCTTTTTGGAAAGAAGTTTGGACAACACTCAAGGAAGTAAAAGTAGACATACAGTTTGATCCTGCAATTCCTCTACTAGGTGTATGCCCAGATGATGAAAAATTATTTTACAAGACATTTGTACCAGAATGATTACTGCAGCCCAATTCATAATTGCCGAGACATGGAAACAGCCCAAGTGTCCATCGACCCATGAATGGGTTAACAAATTGTGGTATATGTACACCACAGAATACTATGCAGCCATAAAAATGATGGAGACTTCACATCATTATGTTTACCTGAATAGAGCTGGAACATATTTTTCCTAGTAAAGTATCTCAAGAATGGAAAAAAAGTATCCAATGTACTCAATACTACTATGAAATCAATATATAACCACTTACACACTCATATGAATGGTAAAACATAACTATAGTCCAGAAAGTAGAAGGGAAGAGGAGGGGGAGGGGAGGAAAGGGGGAATATGGGTGGAGGGAGGGTATTTGGGGGGACCTCACCTAATGTGCATGATGCAATGGTACATTTCAAAACTGTTAAGAAATGAGTATAATTGTGATGGCTGTGTTACTTAGTTCAATGTGAGCATTTCACACTGTATATTGAAGCAGTATCCCGAACCCCATAAATGCATCAATGTACAAAGTTATGATTTAATAAAAAACAATAAAAAATGAAAAAAATGAAAATGACTTTAAGGCAGATAAATCTGGGCTTCTATACTCGCTTCCTTATTTACCAGCCATAGAAACATGAACAAGCTTTTTTAAATGATTGGTGTCTCAGCTTTCTCACCTGGGAAATGCTGAGCAGAGCTCTTCCCATTCACAACGTTGTAAACATGAGAATAAAAAGAGTGTAAAGCATCGACCCAGGGCCTGAATCTAGTGGGTGCTCCATGAATGGTGGCAATCTTGTCATGGGTAATGATGATGACATTCAATAAATAGCAGGTTTTCTTATTAGAGGTAGTAACAAATAGCTTTGGCGACAGCAGCTGGTCGAAAGAGCTTAACCACTATGAATAGAATTGTGACCTGTTTTATTCATTTCATAATATATGTCCTTATCATCACAAATGACACTCCTATTCTTGTCTAATTGGATACTTGGTGTGTTCCCGGGAGCGGATGCACCTCAGGATTGGAGCGCTATGGCAGAGCGACCTCTTGGGCAGTCCTCCTCCATTTGGCTGGGCCCCCCGTCACAGCGCAGGTGTCCAGACTGAGGCCCCAGTCAAGCCTTTCCAACATGATCGTATGAACCTTGCATTTTACACATTAACTGCGCCTCTGATAAATTGCTCTGCGTGCTGATGGTGGCAATGCATTTTTCCTTCTCTGTGTCCTCCGTCTCTCCCTTCTATGGCCTGTTGACTATTTGAACCTTGGACTTCTACTTGGTCACTCCTTTTCATTTCATTTCCAATTTCTCTTCTGTCAGTGTTCGCTGTCAATCCTTTCGGGCTTAGATGTTCACTGTGGCTTCATCATCTATTTAACCTCCCCTCTGAGGTTTCATTAGCATTTCTTCAATAGTGTCTTGGTGTTCTTTCCCGTGATTCAGCCATTCTATACTTCCTAAAACCTTTAAACCTTTGGATAACCGAATGAGTCGCTCACAGTTGCACCTTTTTTGATTACACAAATTAACCATCGAAAATGCATTCATTTATCAGGAAAACTTTAAAAGCACTGCATTGCATTCAGAATGGGTAAGGTATTTTGAACACTTCATACTGAAGAAATTCTAAGCTTCATTTCAAAAGCATCAAGAAAGCAAATGCTCAGAGATGCATACAATTCTAATAAACAGATCCTGCCTGCCTGCTG
Source organism: Arctocebus calabarensis (assembly GCA_963573935.1). Lineage (NCBI taxonomy): Eukaryota > Metazoa > Chordata > Mammalia > Primates > Lorisidae > Arctocebus > Arctocebus calabarensis. The sequence continues at coordinate 31,396 of CAUYON010122965.1, read as the reverse complement.
CTTGTCAGTGTCAACATTTGTAAACTAACAGGTGTGGCCTTCCTGTGCATACGGGGTGCTTCTGTGCTCCTGGCTTGATTAGATCTCTGGGCGTTTTTAGCTGGGTTAGGGAAGTAGAGAGGGAGCAAGGAAGCATAGCAGGAAGATAGGTAAATGATAGACAGATGGATAGAATGATGAAACAGTTCAAAGAGCCGCAATAAAAAGAATCACTATCAGTTTCACTTTGCTTTGGTTTTCCAGATTAGCCAGGTAGAGTATTATTATAATCCAATGCATGCGTTACAGGTCTGTTTGCAAAGAGCACCCACCCTCATCTCCTCCTAACTACTCAGTAATAGAGGCAGGGTTAATATTCCCATTTGACAGAGGAGGACATAGAAACTCAGAGGGGTGAGTTCAATGAGCAGTACATTCCCTGCAGTAATCTAATGCAATGCTGTGAATAAATAACAATGTTGGAATTCTGTCTCTAGGCTCTGAATCCATTATTCCTTCTGCTACCTCCCATGAGCAGAGGCAAGGAGAAAATGCTGGAAGCAGCAATGCCTACCTCTCTCCTCATACCTTTCGTGCAGGACTTTGGTTCCATTTAAAACACAGAACACTCTAAAAGTGGTCAAGATTTGGGGGCTATCTCAGAAAGCCACATTAAAACAAAATGACTCCAGGCCACCACTTGCACCGTGGCCAGCCACCGTCCCAGCAAGCTTGCACAGCAGAAATCTTATCTTCCAGTTTTCCTAACCAACTTTCCTAGAGCCCTGAGCCCTCTTTCTTCTGAATAGGGACACTGTGCTGAGAAATGGGATGCCCTGAGGCCTAGATAGGATCTTTACCCATAACCTAGATATTTGACACCTGACTTTACTTCTTTCCCAGGCCGAAGAGCCAGTTCCTGGTGAGCTCTGATCAAGTTAACCCACAAGTGCTATTTGCAGGTCCTCTCAGTGGTGACCATCGTCTGCTGGGCATTGGAGCCACCTCATTCTTAATCATCATGGTGCTCCGTCCTTGCAGGGGCAGAGCGGACCTGCAGAGTTAATTGGGTACTTTTATGGCATGTCCAGCATAGGCCATCACTTTGTATCATGGAACTTTAATTCTCACAACAAATCTATGAGGTTGTTGCTATTCCCACTTTATAGACAGAAAAACTTGGACTTGAGAAGGCTGAGCAAACGTTCCAATGGCGAACAGCTAATACATGGTAGAGCTGGAATAATGCAAATGCACGTCTGCCTGACTGCAAAGCATTAATTCAGCACCTGAGTAATACATTTTCAAAGCCCTGGCTCACCAGGGATGTAGACCCCATGTTTTAAAGGAACGTGTAGTTCCTTCCAGTGTAGTTCCTCTGATCATGAGCAAAGATCACAAGCAGCATGAGGAATCTGGGCAGCCGTGGTGCAGAGCTCTCTGGAGGCTGGCATAGATCAAGAACGGAGAGAAAATAAGAGGTGTGCACATTATGATTGTGAGCAGAAGACTTGGATGAGGCAAAAATTGCATTGTGCTGGGAAATGACCTTATTTGAGGTAAGGAAGAGACACTCCACCCATAGGCCAGAGCTCACAACGCGAGTGTGGCAGTAGACATGGGCTTAGAAGGAGGAAAGGCGGTGAGGAGGAGAAAGACAAGAGAAGATATGACCCGTAGCCCTCCTGCTACCCTGGAGGGAAAGAGGGAGAGGAAGGAGCTGGGACACGCGATGTGCTACAAGGACAACAGCAGCAAAGACACCACTGGAGGGAGAAGAGAGCCGGGGAGCTGGCTGGTCCCCATCAGCTTCTGTGCTTTGCGTGAGACAGGCTTTTCTAGATCCTGGTTCCCTTGAATTCTAGGGACCTGTCAGTCTCCTTAATCTGTGATGAGGCTGCTGGTGAGGAGCAACCCTGCCCAAACAATTTCCAGGTGCAGAGAGGGAGGCCAGGGACTGGGAAAAAGACACCGTGTGCTCCCGTCCCCTCACGTGCTCATAACCAGCAGCCAGCAAGGTCGGAAGACAGCAGCGGGCACTGTGCAGAGAGAGCCAAAAGGGACTGGAGCAGGGCAGGGCAGGGGACATGTCCCGAGACTTGGAAAATGAGGTAAGGTGGAATGCATAGCCAGGAGAGGGGTGGCATTCCCCACAGGGAAGCCTGCTGGGGAGAGCCACTGAGGCTGGTGCCCATGATTCCCATGAAGTCTTGAATGGCGTGTGAAGATGAGGAGAGAGGTGCCATGGAAGGTACCTGCCTGGGGTGGCCATAGCACCTCGCTGCTGCCTCTGCTGGCCAGTTTGTAAAATAGGAGAAATAATCCCTGCTTTAAAGAGATGTCGGGAGGATTGCTTGGCACAAAGCAAATGCTCTATGAACGACCGCTTTACACTCATTAACATGGGCAGACGATGGGTCCTTGGGGCCCCTCTCAAATACGTTACAATGCTCTTATTCCACCGCGCCCTGAGTCAGGCAGTGGCCCACATAGGGCTCTGGCTTCTCTTCTTCCCACTGCAGCTTGCAACATAAAGAGACCCAAATGTTGAGGCCAGACCAACAGGTACTGTTGAAGATGAGGTGAGAGGTGCCCTGGGAGGTACCTGCCTAGGGTGGCCATGAACCTCGCTGCCTCTGTGTGGCTGTCTGTAAAAGCAGAGCAGTGCTCAGCCCCACTACAAGGCATGGTAGAGCCCCAGCTGACCCATTCCAATAGCCTCTGCCCCACGGTGTGCACGTGTGTTCAGGCGTGTGTGGGGTACACTTACTCCGTGTGCACATGTGTGTATCTGTGATCATGCATATAAATGTGTATTCTTCTCAGCAATTCTACAGCAAAGAGAATAACAAACAGAGGAGAGGCAAAATTAAAGCCCAGGATAATTGTCATTGATTGATCTACTGAATGGCCTGAAAATGCTCGGTTGGAGCAGGGCGCATGGCTGGCTGCTGAGCCAGAGGGGCTTTTATCTGGGTGCCTGTGGATGGCCAAGGCTGAGCGGGGGATCCACAACTTGAGGCCGCAGGGGAGATGGCCCAGTCCCACCATGCCCTGCACATAGCTATTTATTACGGCTTTCTGCCTTTATCTCTGGGCTCTGTATGTGAGGAAACTCACCATCATGAATCATGAGGTATTGTATTTCCTAAATGTCTTCCTTTCCTTTTTGCCAGTGAGCAAATGGTGAGGTGAATGCAGTGTAATCGGGATGAAGGATGAACCATCCAGAAGAGTTGGAGCAGGGGGTCCTCTCTGGCACCCTCATGCAGTTCTGAGCAAGCACATTTGAGAACCAGAGGCATCACAGTTTGCTTCCCAGCTCTGGCAGCTGTGAGAGAGAGGGTTGCAGCTCACTCATTCCCTCTGAGTAGAGCAGTGAGCATTCAGATAAGCTGGAACCATTCTAGTCTTCTCCAGTATATTGGCCTAGCCAGAGCCACCATCCATAAACCTGCCTGGTTTATTATAAGACGAGCCCTTTGCCTCTTGTTCACTGCAGTATCCTCGTTGCCTTAAACAATGCCTGGCATATATGAAGTACTCAGCAGCTATATATTGAATAAATAAGTGAAAGATAAATAAAGGGAATGCCCAGGGCCTCAAATCTGCAAAAGCCTTATGTGGATTAGGGCCTTCCTAACCCAGGGTCATCCAGGGGAACCAAAGTGAACACCTCCTCTGTGGAGCAGCCTGCATCATAAAGCACCAGGGTTCTGCTTGTGTCAAATGCAGTGGGAGCTGCACCTCTGAAGCTGCAAGGTGGGGGCCTGTGCAGAATTGTGAGAACAGAGAACTCTTAGTCTTTGCACATGAGCTCTTGATTCATTCACACAACTGTGGTCTGTGTAAGCTATTCAGGGCACATGGCACTTTTAGAGGAAGACATGTTTGAAGGAATTTCATCTGTAAGTGCTATGAAATTTTATTGTTAAAAATATTCTGAAGGGCAGTGCCTGTGGCTCAAAGGAGTAGGGTGCCGGCCCCATACACTGGAGGTGGTGGGTGGTGGGTTCAAACCCAGCTCTGGCCAAAAAAAAAAAATTTTCTGAAAACCCATACATGATAAAAAGAAATCTCAGAAAAATAGAAGTAGAGGGAAACACCTTCAACTTGATAAAGAACATCTTCAAAATACCTACAGCTAACATATTTACTGGTGAAGACTGGAAGTGAGGATATCCACTCTTGCCACTGTTAATGAACATAGTGTTGTGTGTTCTAGGCAGTGCCACGAGGGAAGAAAAGAAAATAAAGATCAGAAAGGAACAAATAAGACTACCCCTATTTGAAATAACAAGATTATCTTCATATCAAGTCCCAAAGAACCTAAAACAAATCCTCCTAAAACTAATAAGTGGGTTCAGCAAAGTTGCAAGATACAAGCTCGACGTAAAAAAATCAGTTACAGACCTTGATACTGGCAATACATATGTGGGTACTAAAATTAAAAATAAAATACTATTTACAATCATTCAAGAACTGAGATTCTTACTATCAAAATATACACAGGAAACAACCACAATTCTTTAAAAAAAAATAAATAAACTCAACATGCAACTGCCATATGACCCAGACTGCACCTCTGGGCATTTATCCCAGAGAAATGAAGACTTACATTCACACGAAAACCTGTATACACATGTTTATAGCAGCTTTCTTCATCCCTGCAAAAACTCACAACAACTCAGATGTTCTAGAATGGCCGAATGGTTAAACAAACTGTGGTGCTTCCATATTACAGGATATTTCTTGGCTATAAAAAAGAACAAAGGATTGATATATAAACAACCTAGATGAATTGCCGGGGGGGGGGGGGGGAGCCAGTCTCAAAAGGTTACATGCTATATGAGTCTATTTATATAACATTCTAGAAATGACAAAGTTACAAATATAGAGAGTTACAAAATGGAGTTACAAAAAAGGTTAGTGATTCCCAAGAGTAATAGGTAGTGGGTGGGCAAAAGGGATGAGGGTTTGCCTACAAAAGGATATGACTGTATCTATGCCGGTACCCTGGTTATGATTTTGTATTGCTATTTTGCAAGATGCTAGGGTAACTTTAGGGTATGCTAACATTAATAAACTAGATAAATGGCACACAGCATCTCTCTGTATTATTTTCTATCATTTATTACAGCTGTAGGTAAATCTAAAGATAGTTTAAAATAAAAAGTCTAATTAAAAATGAAAAGATACAAAAACCATAGGTGGGATACAATTTGATAGAACTACGCACACACATCATCCACGTGGTGCTAAACTGGTGACATCTGAATAAAGTCTATAATCTAGTTAATTGCATTGGTCTAGTTAAATGTATTGTGCCAATGTCAATTTCCTAGCTTTAATAATGTAATCTGTTATGTAAAATGTTGAGAGAAGCTGGGTGAGTGATAAGTATATGGAACTCTGTATTAATTTTGCAACTTCTTGAGAGTCTATAATTATTTCAAAATAAAGAAGTTATTTTTTTAAGTGCTGAGAACAAAAAAGAAACCACGTATTATCAAGCAAAATTCTAACAGTGACAGTTCTGTTAGAACAGGTACCATTCTTTTGGCTCTGCCTCCTGCTAGTGGTGGTAGCTGCAAATTCCACCAACTTGGACTCGGCAGCGGGTAACTGAGTGGCATTTCCCCTACTACAGCCTCAGAGAGCTTGCTCAGGCCACTCAAGTCAGATCGCACAGCAGGGGAGCTGGGGCTGAGTTTGCATGCACTCACTCTGTACCATACGGGGAGGATGTGTAAGGCACAGCCTGTCCTCAAAAAGTGCCCAGTCGACCGCAGTGGGCGCAGTGGAAAAGCTGAATACTCCAGCTGTCACCATGTCCCTGCACAGACCAGTTAAGTGGGACTCAGCTCCTGCTTGCAGCCAGTTTCTTCAAACCAATCAGACGTCAGAGAAATAAAAAAGGATGTAACAAAAGAGAGTGAAGTGGGGAATGTAGTCTCCCCACTCCCGGACAAACTGCTCTGGGAAAGTTTGCTCTGAGACAGATGGAGGATGAAACCAACATATCATGTGGATGTGGGGTGGCAGGAATCCCAGAAAGGCACGTGTGTGTGTGTGTGTGTGTGTGTGTGTGTGCGTGTGTGCTGCTGCAACAGAAAGGCCTCATCTGTTTACCCATCTGTGAAATGGGGAGGCTGCCAAAATTCCCTAGGTCCTAATAGACTGCCAGCCAGAGCTGGAAAATACAATATGGGGGCTGACATTGAGGTCCCAGGAGGGCAGGAAGCTCACCTACACAGGAGAGACAGGGGAGCTGCTTGCTTGTGCTGGACTCGGGGATTCTGGGTGAAATGGCACCAGGACATTTGAATGTCCTAGGACCCACCTTGAGCTTTGGTGCAGGTGGTGTTCATGGACACCAACATGCATCGAACCGCAGGAATGTGCCTGGCATGTTTTTAAGAACTCGTGCACATAATTTCATTCAATCCTCTTAATAACCCCACGTGGTAGATCCTATCATTAACTCTGATTTACACCTGAGAAAACAGAGCTGCAGAGAGGCCAAGTGTTTCACTTAAAGCCACACCTTAGTGTGGAGCTAAGACTAGAACAGTCAGTTCCAGAACTCACTTATTTTTTTTCCTGAGTCTCACCCTGTTGCTGCAGACTGTAGTGCCCTGGCATCAGTCTAGCTCAGAGCAACCTCAAACTCCTGGGTTCAAGTGATCATCCTGTCTCTACCTCCTGTGTAGCTCAGACTGCAGGCTCCTGCCATCACGCTCAGATAATGTTTCCTATTTTTAGTAGAGACAGAATTTTGCCTTTGCTCAGGGAGGTCTTGAACTCCTGAGTTCAAGGGATCCTCCCACCTGGGACTTCCAGGGTGCCAGGATTGCAGGCATGAGCCACCACACCTGGCCAGAACTCACATTTTCACCACAACTTTAGATTCCCTCTTTCTGCTAATTGCTTTCCTACGGACACACCCTGAGAAAGCCAGGATCAGTCACCCTGAATTCCACTGTGACAGTGATGGGTCAATCTGCTCCCTGTTTCAGGAAAGCCGCTGTCTGGGCAGTGAAAAGAGTAGGGGCTGACATTGAGGTAGTTGTGTAGTTGGCCTGTGTGCACCTGTTCCACCCATTCCTTGAAACACATCAATAGCAATGGCAGTGACTGGCTGGAAAATGTGGTCTTGGCCACCAGAGACCTGAAGGAGCCAATGCCTGCCCTGATAAAGGTGAAAGGTCAAGAAACTAGGAATCTAATCCCAATTCTGTCACTTCCCAGGAATATGACTTGCCCTCTTTGTACCTTGGCTCCAATGTTTGAAAAGGGGAATAATGTCTTTGAGCCTCCGGGGTGCTGTGAGGGTAAAGTAATGGACTACAGAAGGGTTTGGGCCTTCAGCTCTATTCAGGTAGATGGGACCAGGCTGTTAGTCCCAGGACAGAGGAAGCCAGGGGTTCAGACAGAGGAGGGAGTTCGCTGGCCTTCTTCTCTGCCCTGCATTGGCCAAGGGGTTGCCTCTCCCTTTCTGCTCCAGGGCCATTTACTCAGTGAGGCTTCCCTAACTATGGCATTTAAAGTAGCATTTTTCCATCCTGGCATCTCTCCCATCTCCCTTCTCCCCTTCATAGCATTTATCATCATTTGACCTCATGGGTTTTTGAGATGATTACATAAAATAATATACAACACATCTGAAAATATTAGGAGCTCCGCATATATTATTTATTAGGGTAGAGGGAACTCTTCTTCCATGCAAATTAAACATGCTTGACCAGTGCATTCTCCTGAATGAGTATTTTGACCTTAGCTTTACAGAACAGAAGCTGGATCAATTACTTCTTCTTGTCTGCCTGGCTCCAGGCCTGCCTGTGATCTCCCATCTCAGGCACATGATGTTATTCTTTCACTAGTTTCTAGAATTCATGCTTGCCAGAAATTTAAGGAAGCCATGGATGGCTTTGGCTATCCTCCCAGTCTTTTAATTAGGAACTATTTGTTTCATTTCAGAACATGTGATATAGAAGGGAAACATGGAACCTGGAACCTCTCGGAACTGAGGTCAGGACTCAACTCTGACATTAAATACTTACTATCTGTAAATATTATTTGTTAATATTTTACAATGTAATAATTATGGGTTATCCTGCCATATGCAGGCATGGAACAAGACAATCTGTGTACATAAACTCATTTGTTCCTTCAAGCAACTCAGAAAGGCAAACATGTAGCCCTTTTTGTAGACAAAGAAAATTTAGAGAGTGAAAAAGTTGGAATGATTTTAGGGCCATCAAACTCCATAGCTGCGGCCAGGCGTGGTGGCTTATGCCTGTAATCCTAGCCCTCTGGGATGCCAAGGCTGGTGGGTTGCTTGAGTTCAGGAGTTCGAGTTCAGCCTGAGCAAGAGTAAGACCCCATATCTATTAAAAATAGAAAAAAATTAGCCAGGCATTGTGGCAGGCACCTGTCGTCCCAGCTACTCAGGAGGCGGAGGCAGTAGGATCCTGAAGGCTTATGAGAAAAGTCACTGTGGCTTTGGTTAAGGGTACAGAGACCAGGAGGAGAACAAGAATTTGCACAAACAGAAGTGAAGCCCAACTTTGTTTCCTATTCAGCAGAAACTCTGAGCCGCCCTTTCTCCCCTGAGCACGTCTGAGCTAGGTAAGCAATGACCAGGAGGCCTTTGCAATTCTGTGCATGGCTTCCTGGCTCTAAGCCTCAATCAATACCCTGCTCTTGATCCCGAAGACATAAAATTACACAAATAACACACTTTTCCTCTTCACTGAAGTTCTTGGAATCCCTGTAGTCCAGCTATGTGGTGTCAGAACAGTGAGACGGGGCTGGGAGTCAGGGGAAACATTCTTCATAGATGTCGAGGTACAGGATGACTTTGCAGCCCCTGGACTGTTGAGGCCACTATGCTTGGCACAGTTGGCTGGTTTTGGTTTGGGGTCCAGAGATCTCAGACTAAAACTGTCTCCAAGTTAATGAAGGTAAAATCCATACTCAAAAAAGTTTACCTAAGAAAAAGTAGGAAATGTGGTAAAACAGGCCACAAAAAGCGTTACATGATGCTAGGCCATCCATGGGGTTACTTTTCTTGGTTACAGAGAAGATCACCTTCATAAAGGTGCAGTGTGCTGACCGGCTCCCCTCCTCCTGATCCTCCACTAGGCCGGCCACGCCTCCCACACTGGGACTGGCTGTAGCCCTTTTGAATAGACTTCTAGCTCCATCTCCATTCCATCTCTAGCACCATTTTGTGCAAAGCAGCAGATAGGCCTGGTACCCAGGAAAAGCCTCCCTGCTCTAAGTAGCTCAGTTGGGACCGCCTGTAAACTTGGAATAACTCTATTGGTGAGAAACTACTCACAGTGTAGAGACTACGGTAAGAGTCAGGGGCATGCAAAGCCCCATGACTCTTACCGTAGAGCACCATGCCTCTTACCGTAGGCACCATGAAGGCCTCAGGTATGGTGACTGCTTCCTATTGTGCCTCCAGTTTCCCCTCCAGTTTCCAAGTACCTACCACCAGTAATCCCAGAAGTCTCTCTGGAGTTTTGCTCTCATTCAGATTCATCTGCTTAGATGCTAGGAAATGGGTCTGCCCTCTGGATTCCTTCTCGCTGCCATTGCAATTAACTTATGCTAATCTCCTCCCACCCCAGCACTGGGAACTGACACCATAGTCTCTCATTCCCTCTCGGGCTTCACATTCTTGCTTTTCAACCTTGGGCTACCAACTCCACCTGAACACTCCTGAATAGATCCCCAGCCCCGTCCCTTACTTCCCCTTTCTGGTCCATTCTGCCCAAACCAGGGCGTGACCCTGCGAGGCTTCACCTCTAATTCCATTCTGTCCAAACTGGGGCGTGACCCTGCGAGGCCTCACCTCTAATTTGTGTCTGATTACTGCTTTGATGGTGGATGCTATTTTTCTGTCCAATAAAGTGGAGCAATAATTAAATATCATGCAATGAATTGGGTGTTGAGTGTCCTGTGGAGTCTTCATGTTGAAAAAAAAAAAACTTAGTTAATTCTTTGTATCTAATGAAAAGAGAGAATTTTTCCTTTTTCTAATTTCTCAAGTTGACTTAGAAATTAATTTATCTATTTTGAGACAGAGTCTCACTTTGTCACCCTGGGTAAAGTGCCCTTGCATCACAGCTCACAGCAACCTTGTACTCTTGTCTCAGCCTCCCGAGTAGCTGGGGGTATAGGTGCCCACTATAAGGTACAGGTGCCTGCTACAATGTCCAGCTATTTTTAGAGACAGGGTCTCACTCTGGCTCAGGCTGGTCTCAAACTTGTGAGCTCTGGCAATCCACTGGCCTCAGCCTCCCAAGTGCTAGGTTACAGTTGTGAGTCACCGTGCCCAGTCTGAGTTAGAAGTTTAACTTAGTGGTCTGATTCCTGGTTCTAAGCGTTTTAGCGCTTCGGGGTGTTTTCTTGGGAAAGAGTAGTATTAACATTTCTGTTTTTCATTGTTTGTTTTTAGAAGCAGCACAGCATAGTAGAAATAGAAAGGGCCCTGGGGACATTTGTAACATTTGCCCCAGAAATTCCAGTCAGCAGATTCTTTCTTAGAAATTGAGCCTAAAAAGAGAAAGGAGAAAAAGACTTTATATTCAGAGATGTTCATCATAATATTATAGAATTATAGCAAAAAATTAGAAATGACTCCAATCTTCAATGGGGGATAATAGTGTAGTAAAGAACATATACTCTCCAATAACAAAACGAGGAAAGAATCAAATTGATGTCAGACTTCTGAGTGACATGAAGGCCATGTTAATGGAGATGAAATCATAGACCCAATTCTCACAATCAATCACTAGCTTCTTGGCTTTCCCTGACCTCTAAAAGTGTCCTTGTCCCCCAAATTGTGCATGGCTTAGGACGAGTACACTCCCACTTCTAGATCAGAACTCAAGGTATGTCCCCAAGAGTTCTCCCAAGCAAGGCTGATCTGTGCCACTGCACTTCTGATGGTCCTCAAATCTGCCTAGCTTTTCAAATGTTGCTCTCTCTGCCTGCAATGTTGACCTTCTCAGGTGTCACCTTAGAAGTCTCTTCCTCCAGGAAGTCCTCCTGGAGCTTCCAAGCCTGGACTTTGTGCTCCTCCTCTGGGTTTTTTAAATCTTGTGCTCTCTTATCATGGAGCTTATCACATCGAGTTATAATTGTTTGTTACTCACCTGCATCTTTAACAAGCTTGTTTTCCATGGGGCCAAAGCCCAGGGACAGGTTCTCTTACCAGTAACCCTGACCGTTGCTGAAATTGAGTGGCTGTGGAAAAGTAGTTGAGTGAAGGTGGTGTTGGAAGAGAGGACTGTTCAGAGATGGGTGACCCAGCAGAGGGTGTCTTGCTGGTTCATCTAAACATGTGCTGGGAGCTGAAGCAGATACTGAGAGCGAGGTGACTGAGCCCAGAATGACAAAGGCAGGGAGGAAGGGCAAGCAGTTAGTGCTTAGGTGGCGGGAAGTCCTGGGTGAACCTCTGACGCGGGGATGTCCCCCTGGTGGCTCCTATGAACTCTCCTGATAACATGCAGTGCCACGGCAGGTCCCTGACCATTATCCTTATGAACGACTCTCACAGAAAACCCCTGCTGAGCACACACAACCCAGGTCTGCAAGGGGCGGGGCATGGCCAGAACACCCCACCCTGGGCCGCTTTGCTTGGAAGACAGGACATACCGTCCGTCTGGGCTGCAGGGAGCCACATCTTCCTGGCTGGCTGGCCCGCAAAGTTCCCACCGCCTTTCTCCCCAAGCCTGATCCCATCATGAAAATGGTGCTGCTGTTTCTGGACAGTGGCCACGGGGCAGCGACAGCAGTGAGGACAGAAGTCCAGCGCTAAGAGCAAGATGTGTGATAAAATGCAGGCGGGTGCAGGGCAGAGCATTAGGGGTCCGGAGCCAGCCTCTTCCTCCCAGTTCCGTCTCATGACGGGAATGAATAATCACCCCAATTACAAAGCAACCTGAAGGAGGCAAAACCACTTAAGTAAATGAGGTGCTTGGGGAGTGCAGGGAATGAGCAGTCTGCAAAGATTTTGGCAGAGGATGCTGGGCCAGCGCCCCGGAAAGCCTGTGTTAAAACAAGCAACACGGTTATCAGAGCTCCTGAGCTGATGTGGCCTCAGACACCTTTGGCAGTTTCTAAAAAATGTCTGCGGCATAATTGTCATCTCTGGGATGTTTAGAAAAGTGAACGCTGAATTCAACCTAGCTGGAATCCAATGATCTAATAAAGGCTACGATGGGAACGTGGGGAGGCGGGCGGGAGCGGATCGGAGCCGGGGGAAGTGTGGGGATCGGCTGTCTTCTTCTAAAAACTCCTCGGGGGTATAATTAGCTCCTGCTGTTTGGGACACCTGCCCTCTGCCCAGTCCAATCAGCCAGTCCAGAGAAACAAATCAGGATGCTGCGGCGGCCAGACCCGCGGCTACAGGCCTGTGTGGTCAGCACCCAAGCCTGCAAGTCTCTCTTGCAAATATTCCTCCAAGCCCAGGCTTCGTTTGCTGCCCTTAGGGAGAGGCGAGAGCCCAGTACACAGACAGCAGCAAGAGCAGACAACAGAGTTTGATTTTAAAGCAAAGAAGGACAGCGAGTCCCATACTGGTGAAAGGCCAGCAAGCGAAGGACGGGAGCCCAAGGTCCTTGCGGTGGGTGGGAAGTCCCCGGATGTGGGTGGGAAGTCCCCCGGATGTGGGTGGGAAGTCCCCCCGGATGTGGGTGGGAAGTCCCCGGATGTGGGTGGGAAGTCCCCCTGGATGTGGGTGGGAAGTCCCCGGATGTGGGTGGGAAGTCCCCCGGATGTGGGCGGGAAGTCCCCGGATGTCCACCTTCCGGATGTGGTGTTAGTGTGTGGTCAGACCCCGACAGTGGCTCTTTCTCACCGCCCCGCACAGGGCAGTTGGCTCTGGAACAGGAGAGCAGGCAGGTATCTTGGTCTTTCTTGGCTGCTAGAATAAACCGTCTCGTACTGGGTAATTTATAAACCAGAGAGATTTGGTGCTCACAGTTCTCAAGGCTGGGAAGTCCAAGGTCAAAGCCCCGGCAGATTCTGTGTCTGGAGACGGCCTGTTTCTCACCGACGGTGCTTTCTTGCTTCTCCTCACACAGCAGGAGGGACGCGAAGGCTCCCCAGACCTCTCATACAGAGCACTCGTCCCATGCACGAGGCTGGAGCCCTCCTGACCCGGTCACCTCCCAAATGCCCCACCTCTAACATCACCACAGCAGGGATTAGGCATCAACATGAATTTTGGAGGGACATAAGCATCCAGAGCACAATGCCACTTGCGGTGGACACCAGGAAGAGGGTGGCTGGCACCTCTGCTGGGGTGTCCTAGTCGTGTCTTCACCTTCACATCTCCCTGGGGCATTGTGTCACAATCAGGCTGACACCTGTGACCCCCAGTCCCAGCCCTCCATTCCAGTTCCTTAGCACAGTCACCAGTCACTTAAAGACAACAGAGATATGTTCTGGGAAACAGGGATATGTCCTGAGAAACCTGTCTCTTGGCAATTTCATCATGTGACCATGACGGAGGGCGCGTGCACACCCCGGGGCGGTGCACACCTTGGCTATTTGGTGCAGCCCGTTGCTCCTGGGCTACACACACATGGACAGTGTGTCACTGTACTGAACACTGTAGGCAGTCGTAACTCAATTGTAAAGATCTGTATATCTAAATCTAGCTACATATAGAGGAAGTACGGTAAAAATACAGTATTAACAAAAAAAATGGTGCAGCTGTTAAGGGCACTCACCATGAGTGCAGCTTGCAGGACAGGAGTTGGTGTGGGTGAGTCAGCAAGTGGAGAGCGAATGTGATGGCCCAGGACACCACTGTGCCCTGCTGGGGACTTTGCAAAACCTGTCCACTTAGACTACACTAAACCCCATAAAAATATTTTTCTATCTTTAGTAATAAATCAGCCTTAGTGTACTGTAACCTTTTCATTTTATACACTTTAAAATTTTCTTTAACTTTTTGACTGTTTTGTAATAATGCTAAGCTTAAAACGAACACGTAGAGCTGTACAAAAACATTTTCTTCACATCCTTATTCTATAAGCTTTTTAAAGTTTTTATTACTGAGACACAGACGCACACATCAGCACAGGCCTACACAGGGCCAGGATCATCCATAGCTCTGCCTTCCACCTCCACGTTTTGTCCCATGGGAAGGTCTTTGGGGGCAACGACACGCATGGAGCTGTCGTTTTCTAGGATAACAACATCTTCTTTGGGAATACCTCCCAAAGGACCTGCCTGAGGCTGTTTTACAATGACCTTTTCTATATAAGTAGAAAGAGTACACTCAAAAAGTAATGATGACACATAGAGCAGAGGTGACTCACACCTGTAATCCCAGCAATCTGGGAGGCCAAGGCAGGAGGAGGGATGGAGCCCAGGAGTTCAAAACCAGTCTGAGCAAAGCATTGAGATTCCAGTTCTACAAATAATAGAAAAATTGGCCAGGCATGGTGTTGTGCACCTGTAGACCCAGCTACTTGGAAGGATCACTTGAGCCCAGAAATTTGAGGTTGCTGTGAGCTATGATCCTGCCAAGACATTCCAGACTGGGTGACAGAGAGCCCCTAACATTAATTTTTTTTTTAGTTTAAAAAGTATAGTATAGTGAATACATAAACCAGTAATGCAGTGGTCTATTATTCTCAAGCCTTATGTACTATGCATAATTGCAAGTGATATATATATATATATATCTCACTATGTCGCCCTTGGTAGAGCACTGTGGCATCATAGCTCACAGCAACCTCCAACTCTTAGGCTCAAGTGATCCTCTTGCCTCAGCTTCCCAAGTACCTGGGACTACAGGCACCCGCCACAACACGTGACTATTTATAGAGACGAGGTCTCACTCTGGCTCAGGCTGGTCTCAAACCTGTGAGCTCAGGCAATCCACCTGCCTCAGCCTCGCAGAGTGCTAGGATTCTAGGCATGATCCACTGCCCCCAGCAAGGTGCTGTACTTTTTTATATGACTGGCAGGAAGTAGCTTTGCCTACACCAGTGTCACCGTAAATAAACAAGGGGTGTGTTGCACATCAAGACAGCTACATCATCACTGGGCAAAATAAGTTTTCCAGCTCCAACAGTCTTATGGGACCACCATCATTTATACGGTCTGGAGCATCATGTGGCAGGATGCATTCCTGAGCACAGGTGGGTTGAGAGCTGCACGTGGTTCCCAGCCCACCTTGGATGCACAAGCCAGCCCCACTTGACACGGACCCCTAGCTGACCTCAGCTTCCATCCTAATGCTTCACTAAGCTGCCCTCTGCTGCTCGGTGTCCTGGAGAATGTCCAGCCAGACTCTGCTAGCTACTCTCTGACTCAGTTTGACCATCTCCATGAGAGGAGCCTGGGTGACTCCACTGCCCCCCTTGCCACACTGCTTTCTTTCACAACTGCACCTCTCTCTTATTTTCTCATTCAGCAGCTGCTAAGCCACATTTATTACCAGCCTCTGAGAGCAAGCAGCCTGCGCTGACTTGGGCTGGTGCCTGATAAGCTTCCACCCTGATCTAGGAAGTCTGAGCTCAGAAAATAGGGCCTCGCCTCCTGAGTGCTGTATGCCCTTCAGAAGGCAATTTGTTTTGCACAGAGGAGAGAAGTTCAAACACTCACACCCAACCTGGATTGCCTCACTACAAGGGCCACCATTTCTGTAGAATAAGTACAAACAGAGAACTCTGAAACTATAGAGCCAAATGAGTCCCCCGAGCCAAGTCCAGTGGCATAGCTGTTGGTAAGTCATTGAGTGGCCCTGGACCTCAGTTTCCCTATCTGGTTCCTAGCTTCGCATCCTTTCTCCAGGACCTCAAGCCTAGGTGAGGGAGAGTCACTGGAAAGTGCCATCTGAGCTTTGCTTTGTGCCCTCCAAGCATGAGGAAGTGGGAACTGATATGGAGAAATCACTTGAGGACCTGGGAGTGAAAATCTGTCTGCAGCCCACTGATGCCTTGTGATTGATTTTTCAATGTGCATGAAGTCCTGGAATTTTTCTGAATGAAAGTCAGGATTTTCTTTACCATCTCAGCACACTCTTGGGAGCTGAGGAGGGGGTTCTGGCAGAAAGCTGAGTGGCAGGCAGAAATCAAACCACCAACGACTTACTCAGCACCTGTTTTTCCTCTGGGCCCCACTGCCCCTGCCTCCCACACACTCAGGACTCGGCACTCTCTGCCCAACTTTGCAGCTTCCCCCTTCTCCCCTCCTGCTTCCCTTTCCCAACAAGACTCAGGAGAGGAGAATGAGACCCTCCTTGCTTGATTCTTCCTTGGAAAATAATACTTCTTACCGTGCATTATGTATATGACAAGGATTTTTTATGTGAATTACATAATTTAATCCTAGCCCTTGTCCCAGTCCCTCAGGCCCCACCTACTGAGTAATCCTGAATATCATTATTATTCCCACCTTAAGGGTAAGGAAACCAAACCTCAGAGAACTAAACATTTGCCTCAATCCACCTAGCAAGAAGGTAACAGAGCCTCAGTTTTCTCATCTGTGAAGTGGGCATGAAGTGGTTTCTACCTTGTAGGATGGTTGTGACCATTAATTGAATAGGTATGGCAGGCAATTAGAGCAGGGTCTGGCCCAGAGTAAGGTCTACTCATTTTTAGTACTATTGTGTTTTCCTTCCCACCCTCCTCTGTCTTTCTACTCGCCTTTCTCTTTTCCTCCCAGAATTTAAGGATACTTAAAAGAATATGTAAGACACAATGAGAATCATTGAAGTGACTGGCCCAAGCTCTCATACCAGCAAACAAGTCACAAAAATCACAGAGTTGGGAAGTAAAGTTCAAAATTTTTCCAAACAGTTAATAATCGTGTCTAGGCTTGTGGTGAAATGCAAAGAGAGGAGCTGGCCATGGTATCCTCTTCGCCAAATCTTTTTAGAAGACAGGTGTTCACATGCACTTGTTTGCACACACACACATATGTGCTCACACACTGATGGAGAATTTATTAACAGAATGCACCAGAGAGGGCAGTTGTTCACATTCACTGTCTCCATTAATCATCATCCTAACTCCACGAGGTAAATAGAATAAATTTATGTGAATGAGGAAACTGAGGCTCTGAGACTTTGCACGAGATTACTGGGTTTGCATAGCAGGTAACTTAGGGGTCCGAGATTCCAATCCAGCATTTTCTGCTTCCAAAATCCTTACTCTTTTGCCTGCACAATGCTGCCTCCCATGAACATAAACACTTCTCACTGCAAATATTAGTTTCTCAGTATGTGCTTTGTAAATGGCTTCCAGTGGATCCTAAAATACTTACCCAGAGTAAAGAAGTGTGTTTTGCTCATTGAATATAACCAACGCTAATGACGTGCCTTCCTTCTTTGGTCTTTGCAAGAAGAGCATACGTGCCGAAGTGTGTTTACAGAGTCTCCTTTGTAGACCTTAAGTGTAAGGTGGCATTAATTAAATGCAGGTTATAAAACAATTTGTATTTCATTATGAAAACCTTCCCTGTGCCTCAAGGTTTGTGGCAGAGCTGAGTTGAGGTGCATGTAAGTACCATGTGGCAGAGGAACTAATTTAGAATTTAGTGCTGGAGCGGGGGGTTGGGGACACAGACTGTAATTTTGAAACGAGAGGAAGACTTGCCAGTGGACAGCAGGCTTGGGTTTTTATGGGCAACTGTGATTGCTGTCAATGGATCCCTGCCCTTCCCTGCACCCTTCCTTGCTCTCTCTCGTTATTCATCTTTCTTGTCTCCCAGAAGGTTCTGGGCTGAATTGCAATGTGCTCGGGGCAGCCTTCTTCCCAAGCCCTCAAGCCCCGCCTAAACTTGTCCTCAGCCAGGGGCGCAGTGAGCTCTTTTATAGCTTTGCCTCCCCTGACATCTCAGCCTCTCTTCAGCTCCCAGTATTTGCTCAGCTCCTCCTTTGAAATGCAACCTCTAAGGTGTCAGGGTTTATTTGGAGCCACTGTCCCACTCACTTTTTAGGTACCCGTCCCTTTGCAGCTGCCCTGGTAGACTTGGCTTCCTCTGACATTGGGGCCCTTATTACTGTTGTTCCCTGTATATCGATGACTCTTCCCTGCTTCTTCATCTGGGAAACTGTGTTTTATCTTTGAACTCAGCTCAAATGGTATACTCAAGGAAGGGGGTCCCCGGCCACCCAGTCAAAGTCTCAGCCTCCTAGTCCATGCTCTCTCTCAGCAGCCTGGGTTTCCTTTCATGGCGTCACATCACAGTGTGTGATACTTACACATTCCTGCGTGGGGTTCTTTGGCTTATACCAATATGCCCCACCCCGCAGCTTGGTTTTACCTAAGCAAGGTATAAAAGATGATCCAATAGCCAGGCGAGGTGGCTCACACCTGTAATCCCAGCACTCTGGGAGGCCAGCCAAGGCGGTGGATTGTTTGAGTTTAGGAGTTCGAGACTAGCCTGAGCAAGAGTGAGACCCCATCTCTAAAAAATAGCCAGGCATAGTGGCAGGTGCCTATGCTACTCGGGAGTCCCAGCTACTCGGGAGGTTGAGGCAAAAGAATCTCTTAAGCTCAAGCGTTTGAGGTTGAGCTCTGATGCCACAGCACTCTCAGGAGGGTGATAGAGTGATACTCTGTGTCAAAAAAACAAAAAGTCCAATAAAGGCTGGGAAGATAAAATGAGAACTTACATTGATATTTATTAATAAACAAAAATGGGAAATTAAACATTACTCATATTTCATAAGCACATTGATACTAGAGCCCTCACTCAGCCCACTGCCGGGCAGTCATGTGTCACATGGTCCCCGAACATCCATGGGGAAAAGTCCCAGGGGTGGAGAGTCGGCAGCGTGGAGCCCCTAGCCCCCTTTTTGACTTGCAGATATGGCTTGATGGACTCGGTTCACGTGTGCCCAGCTGAGAGGGTTTTTACAATATGTTATCGAGTTTTAATGAAACCTACCCTTACAAAAGGGACAGGCAGCCTCAAAAGATTCTTGCAAAGAAGCCACAAGCTGACATTGATGTTAACAACACAACCGCAGCAGCCTTCCCAGTCCTGTCTCACCCTCAGCCGGGTTTCTAGGTAGAAAGCAGCGCTGGCCTGATCAGATCGGGAAAGAAAAGCCACACAAACAGGCTGCAGTTGGCAGAATGACGGTTTGAAATATGCAAGTGCTTTGCTATTTTTTAAAACTGTTCTTGTTTATTTTATTCACACCTCATTGTTTTAAAAGCTATTTCAGGCATGTTTCATTATTTTCACGAACTATTGGAAAAGTGGTTGATGTACACAACTTATTTTTAAGAAATGTGTATACACATATTGAGACAGTGTGCTCAGAATTATGTGTTGAGAGGGGTGTCTGATTCAGATTCTGTAGATAAACGTGTTATGCTGCAAAGCCATGGAGAGCAAAGACCAGGATTCTTTCCTTATTCCCTGCCACAGAGGAAGTGCCCAGATGGGCCGGAATGGCAGGTTCCTAAGGGCTGGTGCATCTATGTGACGCTATAGGAGATACTGAGGCTGATGAAGGGCAAAGAAACAATCTTGTAAGGAAAGCCAGGCTTCCAGTGCAAAGCCAACATGGTCACCCACACTCCTGACACAGGCACGGCGGGAGAGCAGCTTCTGTCGCTTGAGTGTGTTCTCAGAATCGCTGTCACACTCCACACCAACACAGCTTATCCAAGGTCACTTTCCAGATGAGTTCAGTGGTATCTTCACAGGAGGGGTTCTGGTGAATACATTTTTCTCCATCTAATCGCACAAAGAATGGAGGAGGCGGAATTAACGGCACAAAGATCTCAGCAGAAGTAGGGACGGCAGCATCTGGCTGTGGCTTCACTTACTAGGTGCCTGGTGCTTCTCTCTCTAGAGAACGTTTGGGCTTCAGCAAAACCTTGTCCAGGTGCCTGGGCCTGGGCCCTTCTCTGTGCCTTCCAGAGACTGTTTGCATCTTGGGCTCTCCTCACCGAAGTGAGCTCTAGGCCTTCTTTTCCACATCCCTGGCACCCCACGTGGTGATGGATGCCTAGTGGATGCTTCCTGAATGACAGAACCATCTTGTCATTTGCTCATTTTCCCCCACATCATTTTTTTCAGTTTGACAATGAGCTCCTGGAAGAGAGACTCTTGTTTCCACTGCTGAGATGAGCGCATGCTTTGTGCACAGTAAGCGCTCAATAACTAGACTCGTTGATGGATTGGTGGGTGGGCTGCTAGAGGATGTTGGGGGGATTCTAGCTATGTTGGAAGTAGAGGTTATTACAGAGCTAAGGGTCACAGAGCTGAAGGCATGGAACCAAAACATGGGTGCTCTAGACCTGGGGTCCCACACCACAGGTGAACCACTGAGGGAGCCAAGAGGCCCAAAGCCCCCAAAGGCTGAATCATTCTCACATCCCTTTGCCTCCTGCCTGCCCAGGAAAGCTTGGCCATCCCATTGCTAGACCCACTGGAGGAATTATCTGGAAAGCTGATGATGATAGGACAGCATCTTCTGGGTCATGAGGGCTGGTCAGAGGACCCTGTGTCTGTCTCGGCCCACCTCCTCCACTGACCTCCTCGTCCCTTACATGCCTTCACCCCTGCCCCAGGCTGAGCATCTGTACAGCGCTTCCATGTGGAAGGGACAAAGGAGCCATCCCTGCTCTGGCCTGGAATGGACAGCTCTCCCCAGCATGGTTCAAGGGGGCCGCAACGATCTCCTGCTCCATGGTCTCCTTGCTTATCTGCTGTGGGGTGGGGGGCTGCCAGATCAAGTGCAAGATGCCCATTTAAAATTGAATTTCAGACAAATAAGTCATGATTTTTAGTATAAGGATGTCCCATGCAATATTTGAGACATCTTTACACTGACTATTTGTCGTTGATGATCTGAGATGTACACTTAACTGGGTGCCCTGTGTTTTATTTGCCTAACCCCAGGTGTGGCCTAACCAGGAGGTTCAAGGGACTGAGTGAAATCAGAATAAAGTGGATGAGATAGCATGGGTCCCTGATGAACATGCTACCTCCGGTATATGGGGCTGGTGCCCGACTCCTTTGAGCCACAGGTGCTGCTCATGGGTCCCTGATGAGATAAGGATGCTTCCAGAATCTCGGCCAGAAACCGCCAACTGAATGCAAAGCCATGTGCTTGTTTGCAACTTGACATCTTGAAATTTTACCATGCCCTGAACAAAGGGAGGCTCAGACAAAGGTGCAGTTGGCCTGGGTTCTAGGAAGTTCACTGTTAGGTGCTTCCAGCAGCATGAGACAGGAGGAGGTAGGGGGAAAGAGAGAGAGTACACACACATTTTACATTTACAAGATGTAAAAATATACAGTGGAAGTGCATGGAACACAAGACTTATCACCTGTGCAAGCATTAGATCTTTCTGTTCTTCCTTTTTTCTTTCCATTCCCTAATCTTCTTTCCTTCCTTCCTTTATTTACTTAGTCAATAATGGTGGCAAAATCGTCCATGCTGCATAGGACCCAAGGGCATGGGCTTCAGCCCCAGACTACTTGGACTTTAACCTCAGCTCTATTACCTCCTGGCTATGTCACTTAGCCTTTCTGAAAACCTGTATTAGCTCTAAATTGTTACTGTAAAGAATTACCACCAACTTAGCGGTTTAAAGCAACACAAATTTACTATCTTACAGTTCTATAAATTGGAAGAGCTAAACTTCTTCCAGCTCAGCTGAAATCAAGGGCTTGCATTCTCATGGGGCTGAAACTCAGATGTCTGAAGGGCCGCGTTGCTTTTGGAGGCTCTCTCAGAAAATCCAGCCTGCCTTTTCCAGCTTTTGAGGCTACCCACGTCCTGGGGATCCTGCCACAAAGTTCTTCTCCTGCTGCCACCTCTCTGGTTCTCTGCAGCCAGAAAACAGTTCTCCCATGTTGAAGTGTCAAGTGAGGAGATCGGATGTACCTTGATAATCCAGGAAAATCTCCCCATCTCAAAGCCCTGAACCTGAACTCCATCTGCAAAGTCTTGATGTGCCAGACATGGTCATGTATTCACATGTTCCAAGGATGAAGGTGTGAACGTATTTTCAGGGTGTACTTGGCTGACCACCACCCCCTGTGTCCTTAACAATGCCTACTTCACAGGGGGGCTTTGAGGATCAGAGGAACTAGTTCAGGCAAACTGTGGGGACTTGGTATGGTATACAGTAAGTGTCCACTCGTAGCCCCTCTGCCGAGCCAGGCCTTGTGTGTGGTGCAGGAGCAAAGGTCAATTCCCCAGCCCCTCCAAGATGCGGCCAGTCTACAGGGCCTTCTGGGCAACACTGGCCTGCCCTTCCTTGAATCCACCCTCATCACGTGGCCTTCTGAACTGCGTCTGGTCCCTGCAGCAGCCTGTGCTAGAGGCCTAGAATGATGGGCCTCTTCAGCATCTTCATCTCTCCTGCAAACGTGGAGAAGAACACGCATGAACGTGGAAATTTGCACCGTTAGAAGATGTTAAGCTGGGGACGGCAGGGGTCAGGGGTAGTGCTAGGAACATAAAACAAAGGCATTACACAGGCCGATGAGATTTTAATTCGTATTTGGCTCTTACTGTTGTGGATGTTTCCCCCTCCCCTCCTGTTTTCGTTGATTTATTTTGTTTTCTTTTCTCTGCATGCCTGTCTGCTTTGACCAAGCCGAGTTGTCAGACACCCATGACACAGACAACTCACAGAGGCTTAAGGAAACCTAAGGAGAGGCTGAGGGTGTACTGTCTGAGAAGGGGACAGCCTCAAAGGGTGGAGGCATGAGGAGGTGGGCTGTGCTGGAAGTGCTTTCCCCAAGGACAGTGGAGGCTATGCCGGTTGGGTGAGTGCTGTGAGAAACAGGGGCCGTGCAATTGTGCAATGCCGAGGGGTTCAGAAGGCGAGCTTGGATGCTGGGGGTCAGGACACCCTGATGGCAGGGACCACAGAGCAAAACTTGACCAAAGCCAAGACTAGTAGCCTGGACAGTGGACTTAGAAAAGCAAAGGGCCCTCCATGAACCCAGGCTGGTTAACAGCCCTACCGGGGAATCTGACTGATCCGCCCTCCTCTACTCCCTAACAGATGACCGCGTTGAACTGCCCACTAGCCGTGCCGGAAGGGGCTTGCCGGGATCATCTAATACAGAGAAAATGCTCCAGCCTGAACTAGTTACATTAAATAGGAATGCTGAATCCTCAGGCCCCAAAACCTTCAAAATAAGGAATCATCATCTCAAGTGAAAAGAAAAAGTGACAAACAAATAAAAAATGATGGCTACTCATCTCAATGATGAGGAAGGTGCTCTGGAACCCTGGATCTTACAATGGGCCATTCTGAGCTCTATCCCTGCTACCTCCATTGACCAGACAGTGAACTACTGGAGCTACTTTGAGACTAGACTTCTGTCCCCTGACTTACTCTGTCCAACCTGTCAACCCCATCTTTCTGAAATGCAAACACGAGTATGTCTTTCTCTTTCTTAAAATCCTTCTCCACATTTCCATCCATCACCTGCAATGGAGTTTCTCAGACTGAGTACCAAGGTTCCAGGGGTATAGGGTAGGTAACCCCTGAGGTCAACTTGAAGCATCTTCCTAGAGTTCCATCATTTTTAACTTTTGTGTTGGATCATAGTCCAGAGTAGAACCCAAGTCTTGAATACATTGTAAAGATAAAGTATGAGATGCCCTCAAAATGCCAAACCTGAAAAAGCCTTTTTGGGTTTTGCCCCAACAGCCCCGTAGTCCTTGTTCTTTCAACTATGCTTTTAAGAAATGGCAAGGTCTAGGAAGCTATGGGATGAACATCCAAATTCCTTGGGGAGTGTGGGAGTGCTGCCCGAGACCCTCACGCTCTGCCTCTTATCTGTATCTGCAGAGCCGTCATCAATGACTCCATGCCAGGGCTTGCTCTTGAGCATATCAACTTGGAAACTTACTGTCCCCCGTGGCTGTCACATTTACTCACACCCCAAGCTTTCCCTGACCTCTTATCTTAGTCTCCCATGACGTGCTGTGCTAATTGTTCCCTTCCATGAAACACACAGACACACACACACAGCCTAGCATTTATCATCCTATAGAATAATCAGAAAAGCAACACCTACGATAATAAAGACTAACAGACACCGAGTGTTTACTGTGTGCCAGAGATTGTGCCAACCCCCTAATCTAACAAACTCTGCACCACAGCCGCAATTATGCTCCGAGTGGGTGGTGACCCGCCCACCACCAGAAATTGAATGAATGAAAGCAGTTCTGTATGACTGACAGCCAGAATGGGACGGAGCCCGGGGAGGATGAGGAGGGAGACGTGGATGGGCTAGTGCTCTATGAAGGTGTTGGGTCAGATCCCAAGTCATCAAAATGCAAGCATCCAGGTTTCTCAGACCACGAGGGCATGTGGCGGGGAGCGCCGAAGCTCTTGGGTGGGCTGCAGTCAGAGAGTCCTTCTTTAGGAGCCGAGTCAAATTGCCAGGTGGGTAAATTCTGGATTAGATCACAGTGCGTCCCGGGCATGACTGACCCAGGTCCTGAGCTGTGGGATTCACCACTTGGTGCTTTTATTAGGAACCTGATACATGGAACCACCTATCTCTTTATTCTCGTACTTTAAAGCTGATGAAAGAGAAGTCAGGTGTGGGACCTTGAACCTTCTTTATTGACTAATTCCAGCCTCTTCCTGTGATTATTACCTGTGTTGATCCCCTCTTCAAATCAATTGCAATTGTACTCTTGTTGCAAATTGGAACCACTTCTGTTCACTTTTTCTCCCCTATTCATTTGCAGGCTTGAAGATACATGAAAAAAAAAAGATCTCAGATTAAAAAGAAGTATCAGGGATTCATCTTTGCACAAATGAAAAATAAACCTTCTGGTTCTTAACCCTTGGCAGTCATCTTTCAAATCCCTTGTCCCCAAAGGCCAGTTTCATGGGTTCCATTAATGCTGGCTGCCACTGGGACAATTATGGACTGGTGGCTTCTCCCGTCTGAGCAACAGTGAAAAAAGGAAAGGGGCGTGTGTCTACTCTCTCATAGGCCTGAGGAAGAGATTTCTTCTCCACTAGTCCCCCAATGGCCGCCTTTCCTACCAGGTACAGGAGAAGAACTAAAAATTGCACTAGTGTTGCAGCTATTACTTTATTTTTCATTCCCAGCTCTTCTTAAAAAAATGACTTCACTTTAAAAATGGCATCATCCAAACATGTCTGGGGCTCCTTGCAACCTAGCACTCTTGCTGGGGGTATTTTTCTCAGCTTGTTGCGGCTAAGCCTGGGCACAGTCAGACTTCAGTGCCTTGGATTAAGATAAAGTTGGCCCTAATTTTTTGTTTCCTTAGTGATTCTTCTCATTTTTAAGTGTCTCAAGATATATCTTTGACTCTCCATCCCTGCCGAACCATCTGCCAATGACATCTTCCTGCCACATCCCATAATACAAGTTTTCAAGTTCTCCTTGTAGGACATTGTTTCCCAAAGTTTTTCTCAACTTTTCCGAAACTTTTCAAGGGCACACTTGAACCTGTAGCTAAACTCCTGCAGCACACTTAAATTATGCTGAGCAAACAAACAACAAAAAATGAGTAAGAAGCCTGGTGCAGTGGCTCATACCTGTAATCCTAGCATTCTGGGAGGCCGAAGCAATTGGATCGCTTGAGCTCAGGAGTTCAAAACCAGCCAGAGAAAGAGTGAAACCTACTAAATGCAGAACACAAATGTTTTCACACAATAAACATGAGAAAATCCCATGCAGGTTATGTCGAACAGTTGGATGAAAATATTTCAGATTGTATATGAAGCCAGCACCCTGTACCCTATGATTGCACTAATGTAGCTATGATTTAGTAAAAAATATATATAGAAAAACCAGCTGAGCCTTGTGGCAGGCGCCTGAAGTCCCAGTTACTCAGGAGGCTGAGGCAGGAGGATCCTTTAAGCCCAAGAGTTCTAGGTTGCTGTGAATTGTGATGCCATGGCACTCTGTGCTCTACCCGGGGTGGCAGAGGGAGACCCCATCTCAAAAAAAAAAAAGTTAAAAAGCAGAATACACTTCCTGTGGTTTGAACTTCTGTGGGAAATAATTTCATTCATGATCTTTACCATTTGTTGTGGCACACCTAAGATCTGCTCACAGCACATCAGTTTGAAAATCGCTGTTACAGGACCTGAGAAATCCAACCACCAGCAGTTAGGGCGCCCAGGAGGGGTCTCCAGGGTGGCATTGAGATGAGACACGTGCAGAAGCTACTGGACTCTACAGTAGAGTCTCTATGGGCAAGTCATTTGATCACCCTGGATCTCACTTTCTTCATCTATAGTTCCAATGTCCTGGCTGTGCAAGGGCCACTCATATGAAGCATGAGACGCGCTTTACATAACGACAAGCACACAGCAAGCTCTCCGCGAACGTTAGTGGATAGTAATACAATAATGACGTAGAGTTTAGCATGGGACACATAAAAAAGAGAAGCCACTCCACGTGGGAGGAACTTAGGACAAGGTCATGGAGGAGGTGGCATTTGAACAAAGCCCTGAACCGTTTCACGGGCTCCGATTCAGGTGCAGAGGGGGGCGAAGTTTGGAGGAGGGTAGAGTGATGTGTGGAGGGCCTGGGGAAGAAGAAACGGGTCATTTCACTACTACTGAAGCATCGAGGAGATAAGAAGGGCAGGGGGACAAGGGCTGCCTCCAGGAGGGCCCCAGGTCCCAGGACAAGGGGCTTGTGCTTTCTCTGTGGGTAACAAGGAGCTGAAGCAGGCCCGGAACCGACGCCTCTTGAAGTTCGCACTGTCGTATCTAACAGGCTGCCTTGCTGTGCACTGATGTCTGCATCAAAGTCATGTCTTGCTGGAGCCGAAAGCAGCTAACAAATGTTCTGATGCAAACCCTTTGAAAAATTTGGGAAACTGAGGCTTAAAAGAGGAGTGTTATTCGGGCAAAGGCTCCAGGACCGTGTGTCACCGGGGAGGTGGAGAAGACTCCTAAGGCTGTGTCTCTCGTGTCCCTCCATTTGCCAGCCTTCTGCAGTCCTCACCCAGTTCCCTGCACCGGTGGTGATATAGCACAGCCACCCCAGGAAGAAACATGGATCTTCAGTGGATTAAATCCTGTGCATGCTTTGGGGTCCTCCCCGTGGTTCTCTGAACTTAGCATATCATCAGAAGCATTTGTGAAGCTTTGCAAAGATGCAGCCAGGCAGCCCATCCTCAGAGACAGGGAAGCTGTCCATGGGGGCCAAGGTCCCTGCATCTGCATTTTTGTAAGCTATTGTAAAGGCTCGGTGCTCCTAAAGGTACCTTGTACTTCTCCCGTGATGGGGGCACTCTCCTCTTCCCCGCAGGGCACTGCAGTTACTTGGCAGTCTTCTCCCAGCTTTGGGACAGCGTGTTGGAGTCCCCTTTGAAACTCACCCCTCTCCGTTCCCTCTAACAGATACTAAATGAATAAATGTTTGGTGGATTAAAATGATTAGAGGATTGAATGAAATAGTGTGCAAGTCAATGAATAATGGCAACAGCGGTAACACTATTTATAGTACTTGGTCTGTGCTAGACACTGCTAAATAGAGTGTGTGTGTATGTGATTTAAACCCCGAATCTCAATGAGAGAAGTAGTGCTTTCTTAGTTTTATCTATATAGGAACTATATAGGAACTAAACTCAGACAGATGAAGGGACTTACTGTTCGAACAACTGGTAAGTTAAGAAATAAATAATAGTTATTTTTTTTGTAATGGGGGAATGAATGGATCCTGTGACATCAGTGGTCTTGGTGCTGCCCCTGGCAGGCCTGGGAGAAAGAGCAGGAGAAGAGCTCTCTTCTGCCCTCTCCTGGCAAATCGTGGGGTAGCATAAAGGGCACAGAAGCAGGCGGGGCTGCCTCAAGTCAAGGCCCTGCCTTGGCCCTCTGAGCCCAAAGACTGAGGAATTGTGTGACGCTGGGTGCCTCCCTTCACCTCTCTGAGCCTCTGTTTCTTTGTCTCTTAAGATGGGAATGATAATTCCATCCCCGAAAACCACTCAGCGATTTGAGGGAAAGAGTGTCAAACAAAGGTGAAAGCACTTTGCAGGGTTTGAACTCCATAGTTATGCAAATAAAAACATCTGCCTTCTGGCAGATGTGATGATTAATGGCTTAATTCTTATAAAGTGCTCTGACCAGGACCAGGCAGAGGCACGTGTGATCACTCCAGGTTCACAGATGCTGTCATTGTTATTTCCCTTTAACCCTTCAGCCCCGCTTCTGTCTTTATCCTCGCTCGTTACATCAGTCGCGCTCCTTTTACCTGAGACCAGCACATCTCCCACAGGCCAGCCTTGGGCACTGGCTCAGGGTGGGCTACCGTGAGTTGGGGGGTGAGACAGGTGCCAGGATGCTCTGTCCACTCTGTCCCCTGGAATTCCCAAGAGGCATCTCCGCCCTTGGGCTCAGTGGAGGCCATGTGGTCAGCTACACTTGTTTCTCTCAAAGAATCATGAGCTCAAACACAGTTTGAAGGTCCCTTAAAGATCCTGGCACCTAGGGCCCTGGGGTCCATACATGAGCTTCAGGGAACCTCACTTCTGTTTGCTTGGATTTAAAGGTAGACCTCATTTTATTGCACTTTACTGAGCTTTGCCCAGACTGTATATTTTTAGGGATTTATGGCTATCTAAGACAAA
This sequence comes from Arctocebus calabarensis, assembly GCA_963573935.1. Classification (NCBI taxonomy): domain Eukaryota; kingdom Metazoa; phylum Chordata; class Mammalia; order Primates; family Lorisidae; genus Arctocebus; species Arctocebus calabarensis. Next base: position 2,811 of record CAUYON010122965.1, on the reverse strand, counting down.
TCTGTTAGCACCATTTTTCCAATAGCAGAAGCTCACTTCCTGTCTGTCCCATTTGGGTCCTTCTTGCAATAGTTGAAACTGCTTCATTATTATCTTATTGGCTGTGGTAATCTGTGATCAGTGATCTTTGAACTTACTATGGTGTTTTGGGGTGCCATGAGCCACACCCATATACGGAGGCAAACTCAATTGATAAAGGCTGTAAGTGCCCTCACTGCTCCACCAGCTGGCCATTCCTCATCTTGACATTCCTCATCTTTCTCCCTCAGGCCTCTCTATCCCCCCAGACACAGCAATATTGAAATTATGCCAGTTACTAACTCTATAAGGGCCTCTAAGTGGTCAAAGGGAAGGAAGAGTCACAAACAGAGGGCACCAAAAAATGTACACACATTTTAAGAAGGAGAAAAACTGCATTAAAACTGTAATACTCGATAAATACAAATGACACAAGATGAAGGTAAGTCACGCTGAGCTTCTCTTGTACTTGCAAACGTGACTTGAGTATTACAAATTTAATACAGTTTTTTGCCTTTCTTAAAATGCTTATACATTTTGGCACCCTCTGTATATGTCACTTTACATCCAAAGCTAGCAATGATTAAGCTTAATGAGGAAGACACGTTGAAAGCCGAGACAGGCTGAAAGCCAGGCCTCTTGTTACTCGAGTTGTGAATACAGAGGAAAAGTTCTTGAAAGAAATTATAAGTGCTACTCTAGTGAACACGTGAATGGTAAAGAAATGAAACAGCCTTCCTGTCGATATGGAGAAAGTTTTAGTGGCAGATAGATCAAACCAGCCGTGATATTCCAGGAAGCCAAAGCCCAATCTGGAGCAGGGTCCTAATTCTATACAAGTCTACGAAACCTGAGAGAAGTGAGAAAGCTGCAGAAGAAAAGTTCGCAACTTGCAGAGATTTATTCACAAGGTTTACAAGAAGAAGCCAGCCATCTGCATAACACAAAAGTGCAAGGTGAAGCAGCAGGTGGGGAAGGAGAGGCTGCAGCATGTTATCCAGAAGACCCAGCTAAGATCACTGATAAAGGTGGCTACACTAATCAACAGATTTCCAGTGCAGACAAAACAGCCTTCAATCGGAAGGCTCCATGTAGAACTTTCATAACTGGAGAAGAGAAGCTTCAAAGCATCAAAGGACAGGCTGGCTCTCCTGTTCGAGGCTGATGCAACTGGAGACTTTGAGTTAAAGACCATGCTCATTTACCATTCTGAAAGTCCTAGGGCCCTTAAGATTTTTGCTGCATCTTACTCTGCCTTTGCTCTGTAAGTGGAGCAACAAAGCCTAGATGATAGCACATCTGTTTATGGCATAGTTTACTGAATGTTTTAAGCCCACACTTGAGTGATACTTCTCAGAAAAAAAAAAAATCCCTTTCAAAACATTGCTGCTCATTGACAATGCACCTGGTCACCCAGTAAGATGGAGACATACAAGAGGTTCATATTGTTTTCATGCCTGTTAACATGACATCCATTGACAGCCCACAGATCAGGGAGTAACTCTGACTTTCAAGTCTTATTATTTGAGACGTACATTTGGTAAGGCTAGAGCGGCCAGGGATAGTGATTTCTCTGAAAATTGAAAACCTTCTGGATACTAGATGCCAGTAAGAACGTGTGTGCTTCGTGGGAGATCAAAAGAGCAACAATAACAGGAGTTGGGAAGAAGTTGATTCCCACCCTCATGGATGACTTTGAAGGAGTTCGAGTGTTCAGGGGAGCAGGGAATTGCTGATGAGGCAGGAAAGGCAAGGGAGCTGGAATTAGAAGTGGAGCCCGAGGGTGTGACCGAGTGGCTGCCATCTCATGATAAAATTTGAATGGATGAGGAGCTGCTTCTTATGAATGACTCAAGAAAGTGGTTTTTTTAGATAGAAATTATTCCCAGTGAAGATGCTGTGAACACTGTTGAAATGACAACAAAGGATTTAAAATATTCCATAAACTTAGTTGATGCAGCAGCTACAGGGTTTAAGATGACAAGCTCCAATTTTGTAAGAAGTTCTCCTGTGAGTAAGAAGTGATCAAAACGCATTGCCTGGTACAGAGAAATACTTTGTAAAAGAAACGTCAATCTGTGTGGTAAATTTCATTGTTTTATTTTTTTAAATGGCCACTGTCTTTACAGCCATAATGTTTACCTGGATGGAGCTGGAACGTATTATTCTTCCTAGTAAAGTATCACAAGAATGGAAGAAAAAGTATCCAATGTACTCAACACTATCATGAAACCAATGTATAATGTTCACCTACATGTTCATATGAATGGTAAAACATAGCTATAGTCTATAAAGAAAGGGGGAAGAGGGAAGGGGAGGGAGGAGGTTGGAGTAGGGAGGGAATTGGTGGGACCTCATCTAAGGTACATAATACAATGGTACATTTTAAAATGATTAAGAATAGAGTAAAGGCTCGGCACCTGTGGCTCAACCGGCTAAGGCGCCAGCCACGTACACCTGAGCTGGCAGGTTCGAATCCAGCCCGAGCCCACCAAACAACAATGGTGGCTGCAACCAAAAAATGGCCAGGCGTTGTGGCGGGCGCCCGTAGTCCCAGCTACTTGGGAGGCAGAGGCAAGGGACTCGCTTGAGCCCAGGAATTGGAGGTTGCTGTGAGCTGTGATGCCACGGCACTCTATCCAGGGTGACAGCTTGAGGCTCTGTCTCAAAAAAAAAAAAAAAAAATTGCTTAAGAAGAAACAGGTGGGCCATAGTGGCTCACTCCTGTAATCCTAGCATTCTGGGAGGCCAAGGAGAGTGCACTGTTTGAGTTCAGGAGCTCAAGATCCTGAG
>CAUYON010122960.1:0-13578 GCA_963573935.1 Arctocebus calabarensis | reverse complement strand
CCTGGGGGTATTAGCCTAAGAAAAAGAAGCCATAGGCAAGCATGGTTACAACCTTTTGGAGTGTTTTGTAATGGAAAGTAATTTTATCATCTCAGAGGGCAGAAGAGAAACCATCAGGAGTAAGTTATGAGAAGGAAAACTCAGGTTCACTCTAAGAATGAGGTTCTCAACAACAGCAGTGATGCGAAAAATCAGGAACTGCTTCCGGAGGCACTGAGTCCCCTCTTCTTGCAGAGGGATGGGACATGCTCCTTGAGTTTCCTACTTCCTCCAGTTCTTTATGAGATTCTGTGGGGAGGCCAAGGTAGCCCTGCTTGTCTCAATATTACTGCAAAGAGACCAGGCTCAATCTTACGTTTACCTGTCCTTCAGATTACTGGTGCCTGGTGAGGTCATATGCCTTTTAGGAAGAATACAATGAAGAGATCACTAAAATCACTACTTGTGTGTGTGTGTGTGTGTGTGTGTGTATCATAAGACTTGCAGGCATCCCTCTCCCAGAGACCCAAATAATTAAATTCCAGCACATAATTAAGTTGCATGGGACCATTACTAATACCACTATTTGAATATGCCCTCAGGGTGTAGACATCATTATTATAATAAAAGGAATAGAATTTGATGGTTCATTTTAAACTATTATGTGAATTCTTAGCCCAAAGACTATTACAGTCCTATAACGTGAGGCAACTTCTAATATATAACTATTATAAAATAGCCTGATTACATTTTAAAAGGTGAACATGACTATTTTATAAATGTTTCCTGCAAAACTGGCTTCAGTCTTTGTATTTTTCTATAGAGATGACCCTTTTAAATTGAATCAAGAGTTATGTTTAGTTCAGGGAACAGGTTAGATGTTAAATGATAGGGGTGTAGCTACGGAAACCATGAATACTATGAAAGTATTTGGATGGTCTCAATAATATTTTGAGTACCTCAGAAGAAGTGGTTTCATTTTTCAGTGAGTATTACATGCAGGATGATGGTGATGACTATGACAGCAACAATGAGGACAAGGAAGTCTAGTGTTATAAGAGGATTTTGAAACCTTTCTAGCCCTGGCTAAGACGTCTGTGTTCTGCAAGTTATTCAATTTTCCAATGTCAGATACTTTCTGGAAAACATCAGTTAATCCTGAGTACCAGCTAAACATTTAAAAACATAATTTAGTGATTTTTCTTCCATTGTGAGTTTCTAGGTTATATTCAACAAACATACCTTTCTAGGGAAAAATAATATTCATTTCTGTCCACAATCAGTAACTGAGTGCCTATGTGGTGACAGGCATTTTCTCTGAAAGAAGAGAAGATACCCAAAGCCCTGGCAGCCCTCAGGGAAGACAGGTGGGCTGCTGGGCTACTCAAGTGGCTAAAAAACTCACTGGTAGACCTCATGCAACCATAATTTAGGATCAAACAAGTCTATCTGGGTTCTTCCCGTAGGGCAATGACTTTATATGACTTGCAGTATCTCCATCCTTATCTTACATTATAGCTATAATGAGCCAGCAATAATTTTGGGTTTTTTTATTTCAGAATATTATGCAGGCATATATATTTTTGCTATATGAATTGCTTTTGTACATATTGAGTACCCTGTATGAAATAAGTAAACTAAATAGTGGCAACTTTAGTAGTGACTTTAATAAAGTAAGAGAACTTTTACATCAAAGACAGATTAAAAAGAAGATAAGGAGCCTCCACTAATCTAATTACATGACATGACAGCAAACTGTACATGTCAGAAAAATGATTCCTCACTGCCACATTGTAACGAACGAGTGGACAGTCCATCTAATAGCAAGTTTTAGGAAGGAAGCTGTATAAGATGGAAGCCTTAGATGGTTTCTATCCCCACAGAAACATAATTATTTCCCAAATGAAGTCACATAAGGAGTTACAGCTTCAACGTATGGATTTTGAGCTAAAGGAAAGCACACTCTCCGGGTGATGGGGACACTGGTAACTTTGACTCAACACCACTCTGCTATCTCTGGCACCAGTCTTGGGTGAATCCAGCCCCTTTGGATACCTAGCAGCTGGTGTTGGATCCAAAACTAGTTTGGTAGTGCCAACCACCCCTATCTATTCACCTACATATCTCAGTGATTACAGTAGAGCAATGAGTAAGTACCATTATTCTCTATACTTTTATAATAATATCTAACAGATATCTTTTATTTCTCACTGATCTCTTCTTCATGTTCTACAGTAGATATGCAAATTCTAATAGTTAATAAAAGTATTCATAAAGGACAAAATCATTATGTACATTAGCCAGTGTCAGGCTGCCACAAGAAGTGTCATAGGTTAGGTGGCTTAAACGACAGAAATTAATTTTGTCCCAGTTCTGGAGGCTGGAGGTTGAGATCAGGGTATCAGCATGATTAGCTTGGTTCCTGGTGAGGGCTGTATCTCTGTGTCCTCACAAAGCAGACACAGTGTGCTGGTGTCTTTTCCTCTCCTTTTAGGAACATCCATCCCACCAGGCCAGGGTCCCTACCCTTATGACCTCATATTACCTCCTCACTCACCCTATCTCCAGATGTAGTCACATGAGGGGTTGGGGCTTCAACATACAAATTTTGAGCTCAAGGAAAGGTACCAAAGAGGAAAGGTATTAGACTTAAAATGGAGAACTTATGTCAAAAGCTGCAGAGTGAACAGTGAAGCTCTCCCTGTCTTCCTTCTGCCCCTGCTCCATTATGCGCGAATCCAGAATCCTAGCTCCCAAGCAGAATACTGTAGAACCCTTCTCTAAAGAAATGAAGCACATCAGAGACCTGTACATACTGAAATTTGGATCTCACCCCCCACCAAAATGCCATCAGGCTGCTGTGGCTGTAAAGCCCTTTAGTGTGGTAGCCCTACCTGTATCTAGAGAATTCTAATCATCTTTATGATGCCTCTCTCTTAAATATAAATGGACAGAAGAGAATCATATGGCATTTGAATAAAGCCTGTTACATAAAATATAGAAACTAAAACAAATGAAGAAGACAACAGAATTTAGGGAAAGCAGAACTAGTCCATGGAACAGAATTAAATGTCAAAGAAGCTATAATTAAAATTCTCAGAAAGCTAAAAGAAGAAACATAAAACAAAAATAAGGTGGTGAACATACTTTTAAAATAAAAAATAGGTAAGAACACTTGGAAATTTAAAATGGTATAGCCAAATGTTTTTTCAATAGAAAGATCTCCTGAAATACGTATATGTATATATGTGTGTATATATATATACACACACACACACACACACACATAAATATATATATATATATATATATATGCTAGACAGTGTATGTAGAGGGAGGAGAAAGATAAGAAAATGGAGTATCAATCCAGAATGACCAAGATCCAACTAATAGGAGAGGCAAAAAAGAAGAGAACGTAAAAGGCAGTGAGAAAAATGACATTAATTTCCAGTTTGAAAGTACTTAATACCTCTCTCTGCCATTTCTCAAAAAGTTACTGAAAAAAATATTTTTTATTAAATCATAAATACATAGATCATGTATACATTAATGCATTTATGGGGTACAATGTGCTGATTTCATATAGAGTTAGGAATGTTTACATCACACTTGTTAGTATATACCTCATCTTGTTTACTTAATTATTGTGTTAAGACATTTATACTCTATACTTAATAGAGCCAACATGTACCCTTGCATTGTGCACCACTGCTGTGATCCCACCATTCACCCTTCTTTGATCTGACCTCCCTCCTTCCCTCCCAGCCCCCTTCCTCCCTCTTTCATCCTGGGCCATAGTTGTAATCTATTCTTCATATGGAAGTGTGAGTGATTGTAAATTCATAATAGTACGGAGGACATTGGATACTTTTTCTTCCAGTCTTGAGATACTTTACTAAGTATGATATGTTCCAGCTTCATCCATGTAAACGTAAAAGAGGTAAATTCTCCATCTTTTTTAAGGCTGCATAATATTCCATGGTTTACATATACCATAATTTATTAATCTTTTCATGAGTAAATGAGCACTTGGGCTTCTTCCATGACTTGACTATTATGAATTGAGTGTAATGAACAATCTGGTGCAAATATCTTTGTTATAAAGTTATTTTTGGTCTTTTGGATATATATCTGATAGAGGAATTTATAGGATCAAACAACAGATCTACATTTAGATCCTAAAGTGTTCTCCAAACTTCTTTCCAAAAGGAGAGTATTAGCTTGCATTCCCAACAGCAGTGCAGGGATTGGGAGCTTCTGTTGAAAGCTGGCTCTAGTTGGCTATCTTCCCCATGTCCTCCCTTCCCCCATTTCTTTTTTTAATCCCAAACTCAGAGGAGTTCTGGGAAGATTGCTATTGACTTAACTTTTATTACCTGTCTACTCCCAGAGACAGAGGGCTATGGGTGCCAGTCTCATTCTAGCCACGTGGACTAACAGAATGATTTTGTAAGGATGGCTGGACACCTATATGCCTACTACAAAGGATAATACACTGAACCAAATAATAGAAGGAAACTACTATCATTTTCTAGCTCATTCTCCAACAAGGTGGCATTTTTCATGATAACTCTAAATAGTAACTGACCCCAGCTATGTAGTCATTCTATAAATTTGTAATGTATGTCAGAAACTATGGCAGTGTATTAAGAAAATCTACAGTGTGTTAATATAATCCTGTAGGCTTTTATGGCTTTGGATAAGACCTACATTTTCAGAAGCGTGAATAAATTGAAGCACATTCAGAAAACAACAACCAGAATGAAAACACTTTAGGAAGCCACAGCAAAAGAAGTATTGTTGAAAAAAGAAATAAAAGTTACCCACAAGGAAAGCAGCCTGGCAAGTCCTGCTAAATGTCTTCAAATACTTAAAGACCTATCATTTGAAGATGAGAACTGATTTATTGTTTAGATCTTCATGTTAGTGTAATAGATTAAAGTTAAGCAAAAATAAAATCTGTTCAATCTAAGTGACAACTTTTTAACTAATAAAACCTTCCAAAAATGGAACAAAATATCTTTGGAGATAATAATATGACTGTATATTATTTATACTTCCCCATTAAATCACAAAACCTATTACCCTGACTTGAGAAATTCCTCACAGAAGTGTCTCTTCATCTTTCACTATTCTGGTATCTCTTCCAAGTAGCTCATTAATATGGTTGAGTTGTTGATGTAGATTAAAATGTTCCTTTCATAAAAGAGAACAGTGAAAGTCTACATACAGTATAAATATCAAAGGTATAAATCACACATAATTAAGGTGAAAAGGACTTTTTCTAACCCCTAAGGTTTGGGATTTAACTCCCTGGTCTAAAGCCAACAGATGCTGAGTACATAATGTTTTATTATAAAATGCTCAAAAACTAAGGTCAAGATTTAATTCAAATGAAATTATCACTTCTTAGAAGTTCAGTAGGTTTTATTTAACTCACTTTCTTGATTTTCCCATAACTGACTAATTCCCTTCTCAGTCACCTTTCTAGTTCCCCCATGCCTACTACCTTTTTATAAATTCCTTTGATTGGTTCATTAAGTTAACGGCTAGTTCTTGCCCTAAACATCCGGCTCTTAGGAGAATCCTGGTTAGCTTCTCCCTCAACAACTTAATTGGAAATTAGGGAATTCTGAACTACTCTCATTTCAGGGACCTTTAAAAAAACCCAAAGAAAAGAGATTTTAATAGGCTTAAGTACCTACTACCAGAGAGAAGTTAGATATTTCTGTCCTTTACAAGAAAAATATCACATACGTGTTTCAACTTCTACACATCCTCTCCAAAATGGTAGTTTGTCAATAACAAAATAGATAGTATAAAGATATCTAGTTCCTTCAGAGAAAAATAGAAGTGAAGAGAAAAAAGAAGGGAGATAAGGAAGTTTCCAAAGTGACATAATGAATGTTTTCAAGATAAATGTTCAGAAATGGAATAGTTGGCAATATGATTATCATTAGCAGAAATAATTAGCTGGAGAATTTATACTGTTATATGCTGTATAATCAGAAAATATTCCATTAGATTTTTATAGAATATCTTACCATAATCACCTAAATAGAAAGTAATATCTAACCATATAACTTAATAAATGCTATTCAATCCTTTGATATTACTTAATGTATCTGCTAAACAATTATTCTTCCTAGATAATTGGTCTTGTTGAAAAATCTTGGGGCTGCCAGAGTAAATGGTTTCCTGTGTATGTGGAATGAAATACTAAAATCTCTTCCTCTGCCGCTACCTGTAGTTCCCTAGGGATCAGATTTCCAAAGAGAATTCTTTTATGCAGGTGGTGAATATATTTTCCATTAATTTATTTGGAAAAGGTCAAAGTCAAGGAGGGGAACTTTTTTTCATTGATCCATTTCCTGTATTTAATTATTTGACACAGTTGACTCATGGCTATGTAATTATCTTTTGGAGTGTTTAACATTAATGTAAAATGGTACCGTATTTCTAAGCCAAATGGAATTTTTATGAGGCCATACGACCCTTCTTAGCTTTACTTTTTATTTAATGGTCATGCTGTAGCAAACAGCAATGTGCAATATGAACAGTTAAACTATTCTCTTAATTATTGCATCTGGTTTGCCATATCCTGCCCATCTAGTATGTTTTAATTGAAGGGCAGAAAAGATCTCTGGTTGATCATTGATGGTTTCAAATTGGCACATAATGATAATACTGAGTTCTGGAGGGAGTTCTTCCTAAATCTCAACATATGTCTTTATGTTAAACAATTAAACCACATCTGGAAAGAGAAAGCAGATCAGTACATTCCTCAGTGGATTGTATGAAAGAAAAAAAAGAAAACTGATTCAGTGGATTCAATACTTGTTACCACAAAGAGAGAGAGAGAGAGATATAACCTTGAACTAAAGAGAATTTGTAGATTTTTTTATTTAAAATGAACAGGTGTTTGAAGGAAAATTCCCACAATGAAATAGTTTTATATCAGCAAGGGCATTTAAGAAATAATGAGGAGATTTCATGCATTTTATGCAAAAGCACCAGAGGGAATTAGTAACAGAAGAATATAAAGACCTTATTTCAAGAAAGTATATTATCAGGATTTGCCAAGTCCCACATACAAGTTAGCTGAACAAGAACCCACTTAGCATTTAAAAGAGAATCTAAATTATGTTTAGAAAGGGTTAACATGCTCTTTACATTGCCTGAGGCAAATCAAACTAGAAGTTACACTAGGGTGCATATTTTCAGAAGAGAATTGAGAAGAATGTTGGTGGACACAATGTTGGTTCAGGTCACTAACACTATCTGCACTTCCAGCCTCCCTCCTTGGATCCTTCCAACACACTCCCCTGGGATGCCAAAAGAGAAATCTTCCCAGAATGGGCTTTCATGCCATCACTTTCCTGATAAAAATCATGAATGGCTTCCCATTTTTTGCTTTTAAGAAAAAGATCCTAATTAATGCATCTGACAGTCAAACTCTCCATGATCTCCTTTGACAGTATTTTCCCAGACTTATTTTTTCACTATTCTTCATAGGAATCCTCTGTTGTAGCCTAACTAACTTAATCTTATTTTACAAACACCTTTTATACTTTCCACTTTCAGGGCATTTTCTTTTTTAATCCAGGAGTCTTCTCTTCACTCTTAACTGAAATCTCTTTTCAATTTGAGACCCGATGAAATGGCACTTCTCTAGCAAAAATGTTTCCAACCTTGCAGTCTAAAGACATCCTCCCCTCTTCTGAGGTTACTCCCCAAATACCCATGTTCATGCCATTCATTTACCATTTCTTAATTTAGTTTCATTTTTTATTTCATGTGCAAATGCCTTGAGCACCCAAGTAGACTATATTCATTCTGCAGCCCAGAATTTTGGCTTTCCCATAACTGCTCCATATTCTTTCATGTGAATCATTTACCTTTGTTAGAAATTGATAATTCCAAAAAGTTGCATTCACTCTTGAAATTAAAGCCTACTTTGCAAGTAAACAATAAATGTGAGTTTGTGACGGTAGCTACCATAACAAAACACCAGAAACTGGTGGCTTAATCCACAGAAATTTATTTCCTCACCCTCTGAAGGCAGGAAGTCCAAGATCAAAGTGTCAGATTTGGTTTCTTCTGAAGCTTCTCTCCTGGGCTTTCAGGTGGCCCCTTCTCTTGCAGTGTGCCCCCGTGGTCTTTCCTCCATGCACATCTGTCCCTCAAGCCTCCCCATGTGCCCTAATGTCCACTTTTTATGAAGGATACTTCAAAATCTTACTTTTAGAAAAGAAATCTTGAAAATAAGAATGTAAATGATTAATGTGTCCATTAAGAGTTCTTCAGCTGCAACCAATATAACCCAAACTAAACTTTCTGAAATGAAAGGGGAATTGTGTGCCTCCTGTTAATTTAAAAATAAAAATGAGAATAGAAAATCATGTTTGGATCCAGCCAGAAGTTCAAGATGATGGACCCAGAATCCTGTTTCTCTCTGGCCTTCCCATGGCTTTGCCTCTTTGAGGTGGCTATATTTTCTGACATTACTTATCTTGTAGTGGGGGAAAAATGGCTATAGTGCCTTAGCCTATGTATTTCCACGTTTAGTTCTAGTGAAAAGAGAAATCAATGTTGTACCCAGGTCACAATTCCCCCAAATTTAGGACTGTTTCTTGCTACAACAGCTCTGGACATGTTGCCATCCCCAAAGCAATCCCTATGGAGAGAAACCATGAAATGAGCAACCAGAATTAGGTCACAAATACAGACCCCAGAAGTGGATATGGGGCTCCTCTGATACACATAGTGTCAGTGTAGAAAGGAAATGATTTCTCAAAAGGAAAATTAGGGTTTTGTTAAGAAAAGGCGGGGGAATAGAGATGTGACAGTCAAAATTCAGCAAACACAACATATGGGCTTCAATCTGCTGCCCCCTTTGATGGTGGGGGTAAGGAAGTAACGAACAAGAACTCATTAAAAAGGCATCAAGGCGGAGAAGATTTTGAACAAAGGTCCTTCCTCATATCCCTGAAATTATACCACATAGAAATCATCCCTGTTTGCCTCTAATTAGCACCACTTAGAAGAACAAATTTATTCAACTTCCTGGTGCCCCAGTTTTCTTGGTGTCTCTCTCTAAAAGCCAGAGTCAGGATTAAGACTGGAATTCAAGTTATTGAGGATGCCTAATAAAAGGAAAAAGCAATTTGAAAATGGAAAGCCACATTCAAACTCTTATTAATAATTGTGTCTCTGCTGAGCACATGTAGAGACAGATAATTAGAATCACATAAAGAGTGGCCTCTAATTGGATCCAGATGTGAAGGAGTCGACAGACAGCCACTAAAGGGGAACTATACAAAACAACCAAGAAACAAATGGAATTACAATGCAGAAGTTTATGAAGAATGATGGGCTGAGTGACTATAAAGCCTTTCAGGCAGCTTTTAGTCACACACTTGAAGGAATTTATTGTTGCACTGAGCATTATTACAGAGCAACGTTGTCAAAAACCAGTGGTGTTCCCTGAAGAAAGAGCACAACATGGGACCCAGAGTCCCCAGCAAGGGCATTTGAAAGATTTTAATTGTTCTAGATATGCCACCCTTTTATTCTCCAAATGGATTGAATATTAATTCTACAACATTAAAGATTAAACTCCATTTTTTGATCTCCATTTATGGCCGTGCTAAGTGAAGAGGTTCTGTAAACACTGCTAAAAGCCTATTTTGTCTCCACTTAATATAGAAGATCTAACTAGATGTTTGTCCAATATGATTCTAAATGGATGTTCCCAATCCATCTGTAACCATCTCCAGGATTTAGAAGGAGACAAGTCACCATCAAACCACCTTATGGCATCAGAATCCATAAACGCAAATACTTACATTCACATGACTTGAGAAAGAAAGGAATTATGCTGACCTTGTGAAGCATTTAAAGTCTGAGATCTATTTTCTTCTTGGCCATTCAATAGCCATTTTGAGAGTGGAAAAGGAACATTCTAAATAGATGAAAGAGTAAAGACTTTTTAAGTTTGAGGAATTTAAAAAAAATTAAAAAGTGTGGCTGAACTGCAAAGAGAAAAAAGAAAGTGATAGACCAGGGACCAGACAAAGCCATAATTATAGATGTAGGGATTATTCACAGTTTTCTGGCTCAAATAAATGAACTATAGTACCATTTTCTAAGAGTTGTGTGGGAGAGAAGGAAGGCATACATTTTAGGGGAGAAAAGGGTTTTGTTTTGGACATGTCAAGTTTGAGATGTCTTTGAATTACCCAACTAAAAAATGTCTGGAGATGGGAAAAGAAGTCTTGACTAAGGACATAAATTTAGAAAACACCAGTATAAAGATGGCATTAAGATGCAGAGAAATTGGTGAAGTCATCTACTGAGAAAGAACACAGAGAGGTCGGCACAAGACGAGGGGACATCACAAAGGAGGCTCAGAAAGAGGAGCCTGTGCCATGGTAGACAGAGGAGAAGAACATGGTGACAAAGCCAAAAGAGAGGGCACAAAAAGAGGGAGATGGAAAAATGCTATCCCCAAGAGGACAAAGCATTGTCCCCTAGATTTAGCAACATGATAGTTGCTACCATGACACTATAAAATAGAAGCCCCACAAGGGCAGGGATTTTATGTTCGGTGCTGCTTTGGGTTCTCCAATGTCTAAAATATTAACAGACATTAGTAAAGCAGGTGCCAAATAGTTGTTGAATAAAAATAAATTTATAAGCTGCACATATTCCGCTTAGATGGGAATTTTTTTTTTTTTTATCAGCCAAGTCAACCTTCTCATATGTTGGCACTGAGCCATCCAATAGAAGAATTTGTTCAGTGTTGGAATTTCATCAGGAGAATGACAGAGGGAAAGGGTGTTTTCAATGTCCAGTCACAGCAATGGTCTGTAGAAACTGGGCAGACCAAAAGCAGAAAAGAGGCTGACAGGCAAAAAGAAAATGATAGGGGATGAGAGCTCTCAATGCTGTTCAGAGAATATTGGCATTGAGGGGAGTTGTGTGATATGGAGAACAAAATGGTTTTATGAGACAGTGGAGGATTTGAAGTCAACATTTCAAAAGTGCTGTAATTTTTCAGGCATGGTCCTGGGTTTCTGAGGTGAGATCACATCTGATCAAGGAACAGAATGTAAGAGGCAGTTTATCTGTGTGGATGCTCAACATGCAGAGTAAACTCAGGATCTGGGGGAGAAAAAAATTGCTTTAATACAGAAACTTTCATAAATAAAAATGAACAGAGAGTCAGTAGATGAGAGCAAGGAGCAGAAGAAGAGGGTAGAATAAGTAAATATCATGCCCTTCAACTGAGTAACATCAGGGGGAGAGGGAGACAGCATATAAATGCCAACGGAGAGTATGTGCACCCACCTCACCTCCAGTCCCAGAGAGATGTGAGTAATGAGGAATGACTCATAAGACCAGACTGGCCCTGAAGAGGCCATAGAGAAGTCACGGCCTCAAGAAAAAGCCAGTTAGAGTAAAGTGATAGATAATAAAAGGACAGCTCCAAGAAAAGTTGGAGAATAAAGAAGAGATGAACAAGGAGTAGCAGTCCCAGAGCGCACAGTAGAAGGACTGGAGAAAGAGGGGAAAGAAGGTGGTTGAGTGAGAATGAACCAGGATCGTGATGCTGATGATGATGGGGGACCCAGGAAAATGAACCTGCAATGGGGGCTGCAATGGTCAGGATGAGTAGCCAGATCTCAGTCATCTCTGAAAGGAAGTGTAACCATATAAATGTGGTCCCAATTGTTTCCTTTCTGACTGTGGCACACACAAAATGCCAGGTACAGGCTGGCAGGGCCTTTGACGCAGCTGTATGCAGGGATGTGCAGTTTTTAAGGTGTATTTTGGGGTTAACGTTGTTTTGGCAGCACTTTCTGAAGTTTTGCTTCACAGTTACAGAAGGTAAAGAATCCAGAAATTAGAACTGTAAGTCAAGGGCAGAGCAAGATGGCAGCTGAGTAACAGCTTCCTTGCAACTGGGCACAGTGAGACTGGGGAGAGAGGACTTCAGGCATCTCTGGCAGGCGGGATCTGCCCAGAAACTTCCTTTTGGGGACACAGGGAGTCAGCATGAGACTTCTGGACACCCTGAGGAAGGCAAAAGCCGCGGAGATTGGGCAAGTGGTTGAGTGTGTTTTGTTTGGTCTAATACTGTCGGCAGCTGTGAGTAGAGCAGCAGTGGGACTGCAGGCTGGAAAGGCCTTGCCTGTGTGCTGTTTGGGTTTCTTTTGGATTTGGCACTCAGTTGAACTGCCATGGGAGAACATGGGCACGAGTGCAGGGGTCTTTGAGCATTGTCTGGGGCCCCAGACTGGGCCACTGAGCCAGACGGAGCCACCAGTGTTTGGTTGTGGGCTGTGTGGAGCCATTGTGGGAGAACTGCCCTGGCAAGTTCCACCCTCAGGGTCGCAGAACAAACATCAGGCGGGAGTGAGTAATCTAGTCACTGAGCAGCCTAAAGGCGGGGACTGAGACGCCTTGCAGCCTTAGCCCTCAGGGGCATAGGGTGAGACCAGTTTTGGCACACTGAGTAAGTGGATAGCCACTTAAGGAGTAATCTCAGACACAAGCACTTTCCTGGGAAAGCTTCAGCTTAGCCCAAGTTAGCAATTTAAAGTGTCTTCTAAGCAGGCTGAGGAGGATTTTTAGCTCTCAACCCTACGGGGTTTGAGAAATCATTAGAGACACAGGGTCACTCCCTACAAAGATCCAGTAACAACAGAGTGATTCTGCCAGGGTCTAATCTGGGAAAGTCACCTCCCCAACTCTGAGGATGGTCATAGGCAACAGTGAAAAATAATCATGAGGCAGAATCAACAGAAAAACCCTGGCAATATGAATAATCAGAGTAGATCAACTCCCCCAAGGAATGACAAGGTAGATACAGCATAAGATCCCTTGCATAAGCAAATGGTTGAAATGTCAGAAATAGAATTCAGAGTCTGGATAGCAAATAAGATCAGTGGAATGTAGGGAAAGATGGAATTAGAATTTCAAGCAGCAATCCAAAAGATGGCTCAAGAATTCAATGAATTCAAAGACAAAATGACCAAAGATTTTGACACATTCAGACAAGAAGTTGCAGCCCTCAAAGATCTGAGAAATACAGTAGAATCCCTCAGTAACAGAATAGAGCAAGCAGAAGAAAGGATCTCTGAAACTGAAGACAGAGATTTCGAACACTCCCAAATGCGCAAAGAGATAGAGAAATGGAAGGCAAAAACAGATTATTCTCTCAGACAGCTCTGGGATAACTCAAAGAAAACCAATATTCGCCTTATAGGGATACCTGAAAATGATGAAGTGGCATCACGAGGCACAGAGTCCCTTCTTTATGAGATTATGAAAGAGAACTTCCCAGGCATGCCAAGAGATTCTGAAATTCAGATAGCAGACAGTTTTAGGACCCCAGCACGACCCAACCCAAATAGGACATCCTCCAGGCACATCATAGTTAAGTTCCCGAAAGTTAATATGAAAGAGGAAATTCTGAAAGCAGCCAGATGTAATAAATCCATTACCTACAAGGGGAAGAACATTAGAATAACTGCAGACCTCTCTGATCAAACCTTTCAAGCTAGAAGAGAATGGTCATCGACTTTTAACCTC
>CAUYON010122956.1:0-13500 GCA_963573935.1 Arctocebus calabarensis | reverse complement strand
CTGTAGAAGTTGGAATTTGATAAAAAGTTTCTGGGTGAGTTAACTTTTGTGAAGGATTACGCTGGTCATTATGGAGAATAGGTCTGAGAATATCTTGGAGAGCTGGTTTAGTTACAGCAAATTTCTTCAACATGTGGATGTTGTTAAAGTATATAATTTTTCCATCATAAATGAAAGTCAGTTTATGTGGGTATAGGAATCTAGGTTGAAAGCTCTTTTGTTCTAGGAGATTGAAAGTTGATGACTATTCTCCTCTAGCTTGAAAGATTGATCAGAGAGATCTGCAGTTAAATCTAATATTCTTCCCCTTGTAGGTGATGGATTTCTAATGTCTGGCTGCTTTCAGAATTTTCTCCTTTATATTAACTTTGGTGAACTTAATTATGAAGTGCCTGGGGGATGATTTATTCAGGTTGAGTCATGCTGAGTTTCTGAAACTGTCTGCTATCTGAATTTCAGAATCTCTTGGCATGTCTGGAAAGTTCTCTTTCATAATCTCATAAGGAAGAGTCTCTGTACCTTGTGATGCCAGTTCATCATTTTCAGGTATCCGTATAAGGCGAATATTGGTTTTCTTCAAAGTTATCCCAGAGCTGTCTGAGGGAATGATCCGTTTTTACCTTCCATTTCTCTTCCCATTTGTAGGTTTGGGAGTGTTCAAAAGCTTTGTCTTCAATGCCAGAAATCCTTTCTTCTGCTTGCTCCATTCTGTTGCTGAGGGATGCTACTGTGTTTCTCATATCTTTGAGGGCTGCAGCTTCTTTTCTCAATGTGTCAAGATCTTTGGTCATTTTGTCTTTGAATTCATTCAATTCTTGAGACATCTTTTGGGTCATCTTTTGGATTACTGCTTGAAATTCTAATTCCATCTTTTCCTCCATTCCACTTATCTCATTTACTATCCAGACTCTGAATTTGATTTCTGACATCTCAGCCATTTGCTTATGCAAGGGATCTTGTGTTGTATCTACCTTGTCATTCCTTGGGGGAGTTGATCTACTCTGATTATTCATATTGCCAGAGTTTTTCCATTGATTCCACCCCATGATTATTTTTCACCATTTCTTCTGGCCATCCTCGGAGTTGGGGAGGCATCTCTCCAAGATTGGACCCTGGCAGGATCACTCTATTGTTGGAAGATATTTTTAGGCAGTGACCTAGTGTAGCTCCTCTGGGGCTGTCGAAGCCAGGGAGTTGTGGCTGTGGAAGCAGCTCTGGAGTGGAACTTGTCACACATGGGTCCAGCAGCAGGGCTGGGGATGGTGTCCATGGTTCTGGCAATGCCTGGCTCCCAGTTGCTTTGGCAACAACAATGGGTCGTTCCATCAGTCTCTGGTCAGGCAGAGGGCTCTGTAGAGTGGTAGGGAGAGCTTCGGAGGCAGGGTGCGGGGTTGTGTGACCTTCCAAGTTCCTGGGCAAATGGATGGAGCTGGTGAGGAATCAGGGAGGACACTGGAGGGAGGACGTAGGTTGTGAAGCTACCAGAGACCCTGGCTGGGACAGCACTAGCCAAGGCATGCTGGGGATCTAGGAAATGCTGCCTGTGGAGGAGTCTCATCTGTTTGGAGGAGTCCTTGGAGTGTGGCAGGCCTGGGTAACGAGGCAGCACTCCTTCTGGCGAGGTCTCTCGTGTGTCGTGAACAGGAGGCGGGACTGGGTCCTGAGACGGTACTGCCCACGGCAATGTCCCTTCTGCCTGCCTCAGCCCTTGGAGTGGGGCAGGTCTGGGTGCTGAGAAAGCACAGCCCATGGCATGCCGCTCGTGCCTGCCAGAATCTCTGGAGTTGGGTAGGCCTGAGCGTAGAGGCAGCATGACTCCCTGTGGGGTCCCTCACTTCTGCTGGGGTCGCAGACAGGAGGCGGGCCTAGGTGCCTAGGTGGAACAGCCTGCAGCAGGAGCACTCCCGCCCTCCACAGCCCCTGGTGTGGGTTGGGCCTGGGTGCTGAGGTGGATCAGCCTGCGGCAGTGTCATACACTATGGTTCCTGGCTGCATTTGGCCGTTGGGGAAGGGGAGGCTTGGTGTGGACCCTGGAATCCTTTGCCAGGCTAGGCACTTAGTCTA
This sequence comes from Arctocebus calabarensis, assembly GCA_963573935.1. Lineage (NCBI taxonomy): Eukaryota > Metazoa > Chordata > Mammalia > Primates > Lorisidae > Arctocebus > Arctocebus calabarensis. The sequence continues at coordinate 11,436 of CAUYON010122956.1, read as the reverse complement.
GCAGACAGAGAGTGGAGGTGCTGCTTGAGAACCTCCTCCCACAGTCTCAGCAGGGGTTAGGCTTCTAGTTCATCAGATAAGGAGGGAAGGGCACACTGGAAGTTCAGAATCGTTGGGAAAACGTTAGTTCAAATTTTTTGCTTAGCAAGAGTGTTCAGAGTCACAGCGGGGGAGTAATCCACACTTCCCACAGCACTCTCCTGTGGGGTAGGACAAGAGGTCCACAGTTCACTGTTCATCTGTAGAAAGCCCGCAGGAGTGGGCAAAGAGAAAAAAAGAGAGGAAACAGAAAGCAAAAAAGACCACAGCTTTCTTGGGGGAGGGGATGGATATTTTTCCTTTCAGATGAATTTAGTACCTGAAGCTTGTTTTCTTGGAGTCGCAGCTTGCCTCAGCAAAGGCAATCTGCAGCTATCACTTCTCTCTTGTCTGGACTCCCAGTCTTCAGTTCAAATGGGCATTTTCTGGACTTTATCCTTCTCCTTGGTCAGGAGCCTCTCTAGGGAGCTGCTTCTAGTCAGCCATCTTGCCCCTCCCACCAGTAGATTTGGTTTTTGACAACACATGAAGATTGCTGTGAGTTATGATATGAGGGAAGTCTACTGAGGGCAACAAAATGAGACTCTGTCTCAATACATAAATGAAGAAAACTATTGGTTATTGTTTTACACCTCATTTTTACTTTTTTCCATGTTTGTAGCTTTGAAATTTTACCCCTAGATTAGATGTCAACTAAAAATATTATTCTGTCGTAAGGAAATTGTACCCTTAAAACCTGTATTAGACAAGCCTTTGGATTTCATGTAACTGTGACTATTTGCTATTCTAAATTCTTGTAGTCGCTGGAAACTGCACACACAATGAATTTTTTACTCTAATCAGGATTCTCATATTCACACTAAAATATCCAGAGTTCTCCCTTTATCTCTTCTGTTTGGGTCCTTCAATCTTGGCCAATATTCCCTTACCCCAATAAGTCAGATGCTAGAGCCCAGACATTGCTTATAAACCCATACCTATGAAATCAACTGGCAATATCCTAACGAACCAATCCCAAACCCATGGGTCCAGACTCATTGGTCCTTCCCACAGAAGGCTCAATGAATATCATCCTTTATGTATTCCCCTATTTATTGTGCCTACTGACCTCTTTCCCCATTTTTGCTCTTGCAAACTGTGCCTAGCAAGTTTTCTTTCTTTCTTTCATTTCTTTTTTTATTATTTTTCATAAGACAGAATCTCACTCACTTGCCAAGTTCAGAGTTTCATGGCCTCAACTTAGCACACAGAAACATCCAACTCTTTGATTTAAGGGATCCTCTTGCCTCAGCCTCTAGAGTAGCTGGGACGACATGAAAGTGCCACAAGGTTTGGCTACCTTTTTCATTTCGGTAGTAACCAGTTAGGAGATCAGGGCTGAGCCTCTGTTGCTCAGTCTTGTCTCCAACACATGAGCTCAGGGGATCTCCTCACCTTGGCCTCCCAGAGCATCTGAACGTTGTAGTCATGCTTCCTAATAATCATTGACCTCTACCCAAGAAATGACCTTGTCCAGGGCTATCAGGAGTTTGCAATCCTTAGGCCCTGGTGATAATGTCAGGACTGTTTGGTATATATATATATATATATATATTTTTTTTTTTTTTTTTTTACTTATCAGATTTCATTAATGTTTGTGTATTGAATTTGTGACCCAACATAATTGTTTTCCTTCTGTTGTGGCCAAGAAGTCAAAAGTTTGGATACACCTGGCACGGAAGTCAGGTGATGTTGGAACTTTCAATATAGGCTGATATTTCCCATTATCATCATACATAACTGCAGCTATGGAGTACACTACTGGACACACTGCCTAACTAGATGTTGAAAGAGGACCTTCAGGGTGACACCTACCTTCCCAAACAAGCCTATTCTAGACAATTAAAAAAACATGAAAAGTAGAACTAATAGTTGTGTGACATGCCTGTCAGGTCTGAGAAATTACTGCCTGATCTTTGGGCTCAGATTCATACTCTACAACATCCCAGGGAAGAATTACTTGTAAACCACACACTTTCATTTACTTACAAATCCATGAATTTAAAAGTAATTGAAGTGTTGTTGAATACCTTGGCCACAGAAACAAAGAAACTTTAGGAAGCAGGAATGGAGTGCAGAGAAAAGAACCCCACTCATTTGTAACAGTTTGAATCCAAAAACCTACCTGGAGAGCCACTACACATAATTAGCAGGAATAAGTTTAAGATTGAAAAATGTTAAACCATGGCAACAACCATTGTGACATCATCTATGGTGACCATGTATTCTCTTCATCCTTTATTGTCCTGGTATCCAGGCTTCTGGTCAAAGATACTAAGTGGCCTTTTCTGCTCACTTCAGCTGGTTTCCTTCAAGTGTTTGAACCAGGACGCTTCTTAACCCTCCATCCACAGACAGAGAAGTGATCTCCCATTTGTGCCTCATTTATTTTATTTATGATTGAGATTCCTGGCAGTAGGTTGAGACAACATGAGACAACAGTTCACAATTTGGACAGCCTTTTGAATCAAACTGCATCACAGCTGACAAAACTGCATGAAGTCAATTAAGTAACACACTATTTTTGTGTGTGTGTGACAGAGCCTCAAGCTGTCACCCTGAGTAGAGTCCCATGACATAACAACTCACATCAACCTACAAATCCTGGTCTTATGTGATCCTCCCTCTCTCAACCTCTCAAGGAGGTGAGACTACTGGTGCCTGTCACAATTCACAGCTCTTTTTGATGCAGTTTGGCCAGGGCCAGGTTTGAGCCCAATAGCCTCCTTATATGGGGCCCGTGCACTACACATTGAGCCTAGGCATCTGCTGTGGGATGCTATTTCAAAGACCTCTATTGACAAATACCACAAAACATCCATTTGAGAGAAATTTACAAATATCCTATGCTTGGATCCATGCTCAATTTAGACATAGTTTCACAGGTTGTAAACATGTCTAATTTGCTTGACCCATCAAGGTAATTCTGGTCTTTTTAGATGATGAAAATATTTGTTGGTTGGTTTGTTGGTTTGTAGTGCATGGGTGTGTGTATGGGTATTTTTGAGATATGGTTTCTGTATGTGGCCCAGGCTAGTCTGTTACGGCCTCATCCTAGGTCATAACAATGTCAAACTCCAGGATTCTGACAATTCTCCTGCCTGAGACTCTGATGTGGTTAGGAATGCAGATGCCTGTTGCAATGTCTAGATAATGTTTCCGTTTTATTAGAGAGAGGGTCTTACTCTTGCTCAGTTCATTCTCACCACCCCATTGTACAAGAACTGCACTCATCTCAGACTGCCAGAGGACTAGGATTATTGGTGTGAGCCACTAAGTTTGCTCATTTTCTCTTTCTTTGTTTACTTCCCTCCCTCTGTTTGTTCCTCCCTCACTTTATCCTTCCTTCCTCAAAATCTTTTTGTCTAATTTGCTTGCTCTCTCCATTTCTTTCTTTCCTTCATCACTTTCTTTCCTCTATTTCTCTCTTCCATGACTTAAAGGAAACTTCCTTTGTAACAAATAAAGAAACATTATACAAGTGATTCCTGAATTCATAGTGGTTGAATTCTGTACTTAAAATGGGTAAATTGTGCGGTGTGAGAATTATATCTGAATAGAATGGTTATTTTTTAATTCATGGGCTGTTATCTATGAGGAAAATAGAGGAAAACCTTCACCAAAACAGAAGCATGGATATACTCCATAATTCACATTTATGTTCCCAGCAATTTCAGGGGCTGAGGCAGAAAGATCACTGGAAGTGAAGGTTTTTCAGACCATACTGAGTAACACAGTGAGACCCAACTTGCCCAATAAATGAGTGCAACATTTCCCCAGAAGTGTTATCATGGGCCTGTACTCTCTGCTTCTGAGAAGGATAAAGTCTGGAGGATCACTTCAGGTCAGCACCTTGCATTTCCTTCAGCTATGATGGTACCAATGTATTTTTTTCTTTTTATAGAGACAAAGTCACATTATTACATTTGGTTGAGTGCCATGGCTAAAGAAAGGTCACAGAAACCTACAACTCTTGGGCTTAGGTGATTCTCTTGCTTCAGACTCTCAAGTGGTTGAGACTAAAGGCACTTGCCATAATGCTTGGCTGTATTTTTGTTGCAGTTTGGCCAGGCTTGAACCTACCACCCTCATTGAATGGGGCTGACTCCCTACCAATTGAACCACAGGAACCATGCAACCAATGTATTTTTCTGGCAAAGAGGGAAACACAGTGACAAATCTGTAAGAGATATACTGTACAGGTGCAGGAAAGGTCTGGCAACATACAAAATATTTTCTACATTTTATCCTTACTTTAATATATTACCTGGCTTTCTAGTCTATCTCAATATGGGTAAATTAATTAATAAAACACACTACATTAATAGAATCAATAATGGTGACCTCATCAGACACAGAAAGGGTTTTGACAGAGGCAGGGTATCTTCTATTTTTTTTTTTTTTAGATACATTGTCTCCCTTTCTCACCCTCTGTAGAGTGCCATGGCATCATATAGCTCACAGTAACATTCAGTTCCTGTGTTTAGGCTATTCGCTTGCTTCAGCCTCCCAAATAGCTGGGACTACAGGCGCCCGCCACAACACCTGGCTATTTTTCTGTTTGGCTGAGGCCAGGTTTGAATCCATCACCTTTGGTATATGGGACCAGCGCCCTACTCGATGAGCCACAGTCAACACCCCAAAGCAGCATATCTACTTGATAAAATCTTTTAAAAATTGTAGATGAGAAGGGAACATCTTTAAGACTGCTAATGGGGTTTACAGATGATTGCATACCTATAGCATGCTATATTCACATGATGAATATTTTAAAACAATGAAAGGAATCAAGTGCACATTTATGTTACAATAAGAATGAACCTTAAAATCCTTGTGATAAGGAAAAAGGAGAGGAGGCAAGATGGCTGCCTGTAGACACTTTTCAATAGAGGCTCCCATTCAGAAGGAGAGTTAAAGGACAAAAGCTTAGCAAGTAAGCTGATGGTTCAGAACTGAGCCAAGAGAAAAGGTTGAAGAGCACACATCTTCCCTGTTGAGGTGGGCTGTGACCCCAAGGAAAAAAATAAATAGGTAAAAATCCCATTGCTAAGTGGGTCAATTCCCCTACCCAATGAGAATGACTCACAGTATACTTTCTACAAACAAGCTACCACAGTTCAGATCTCTTCCTATTTTATCCCCTGAGAGAGAACCTTTATAAACAAGAACTCCTTTCCTAGAGAGGTCACACAAGTGTGCCATAGTGCTATCTCACCAGGCATAAAACTGAACATAGACTCTCCCCACAATTCTGAACTCCCAGCAATCCCATCCACTCTCACCCTAAGGCCTGTAAACCTGGCCCCCGTGAATTTCAGCACTTGGGCATTTTTTTTTTTTTTTGAGTGGTGTGGATGGGACTTGGGCTGTTCCAGGTTGTTTCGTGACCAGAGACACGAGGGGCTGCAGCTTTGCCTCAGGTGTAAGCTCTCTCTGCAATATTAAGAAGGGACACAAGAAGTAGGCTACAGGATCTGTTGTGGTGTGTAGCAAATTAACTTTATTTCTGACCACCTTATATACATTGGCAATCACGTGCACACTTAATCTATCAGTTTCAACATTCACCATTATCTAACTTCCTCTATCTAACTCTAAACCTAAGTGGCAGACATCAAGTCTGCAAACCAGCACAGTGCTCTTTTACCTTAACTCCTTGTAAATGAACCTCAGCTTTTGTGTAAGAAATCTACATACAAATAAGAGAGACAGAGCTACAGGGGAACTGCTTTCTGAAACTCCTCATGCACTCACCAAGTTAAGTTTAAATGGGCTTATGATTTTGTTTCTCCACAGTGCTGAGATCTTTAGGCTTTTGACAGCATGTAAAAGATTCTGTCAACCTCTGGGCAGTGTCTCCAGGGAAGAAGCTTTTCAGCTTCTAACTCCTTGGAACCAATGGCTGCAAAAACTTCAAAGTATCTGTTTCTGGATGACCAGAAAACAGTCTTTGTGTTTGCCTCAGGGTCAGCCCAAACCTCTTTGCTTTTTCTGTGAAAGCAAAAGCCAATTTAACCCATTAATGGCTCACTCGAATGAGACATACATGAGACATACATGTGGGGATTTCTAAACCCACACAGGTCTGTGCAGGTTCTGTGGCATGAGTGTGGAACAGAGACTGTGGAGTGAGGGAGCCAAACGGGAGAAGCTGAAGTGGTTCCCCATGGCACAGTGCAGCAGCAGCAGTGGTGGGATCAATAGAGATTCACAACCCTGGGAATATTTTGTAGAGATGCTTCCCCTCTCTCTTAGCAACCAGAAGGAGCCAGTCCTCTGCTCTGGTGGCATCCACTGGCACAATAGATTCAGGATGAAATCTTCTCTCTTGGCTCAGTTCTGAACCATCAGCTTACTTGCTAAGCTTTTGTCCTTTAACTCCCTTCTGAATGGGAGCCTCTATTGAAAAGTGTCTACAGGCAGCCATCTTGCCTCCTCCCCTCCTTTTTCCTTATCATAAGGATTTTAAGGTTCATTCTTATTGTAACATAAATGTGCACTTGATTCCTTTCATTGTCTTAAAATATTAAACAAAAGATTCAGGATGAAAATGCAGGGCTCATTAGCAAAGGATATGCCTGAGGTTGTACCTGCCCAGATTCAGCAAGCAGGGATGGAGAATAGAATCATCATGCGCAGAGGTGGAATGCTCCAAGGGTGGAGCTGAGTCAAAATTTCTGCTTTTGTGAGCCCAAAATGCAACCAGCTACAAAGGGAGCATAGTGGGGATAAAAGCAGGCATGACACCAGAGCTAGCTCAGGGAGGGTCAGAAACTGACAGCCATTTGTGAGCTTTGACCACACCTGCCTCAACATAGAGTGCAGCAAAACATGTGATGCCAGCCCTGTGAGAATTGACTCAGTGGCAGCTACAAGGGAAGAGCTGAGTCACAATTTCAGTGAAATCAAGCAGCACCTGGCCCACAGAAGAGTACAGCTAGGACAAAAATGCCACTTCTATGAGAATATAAGGGGCAACAATAGCAATCTGGGGCAGGGATGGAACTGAGTGAAACTGCCCAACTTTCACAAAGCAACCGTGGTTGTCAGGCTTCAGCTCCCCCTGAAAACTGGTGGCAGAGTGTGGCAGCCTGGCCATGGAGACACAGATCTCCCTGTGACTCAGATAGTTGCAACCCCCTGAAGCATCCGCTCATTGGAAGAAACTGGGTCACAGTCCTGCAGCATTACCAGTGATTGGTTGTGATAAAGGTGTAACTTGGGGAATGAGGTATCAAACTTCCCGGAAAATTCATTTGTTGTGTGGGCCCTTTTAACTCCACAGAGCACCAGAACAATTTATACTTCTGTCAGCAGATGCCTACTATCTTTTTGCTGTTGATCTTTTCAACTTTCCAACTTGAGACTGTTTGCTGACTTGGACAATTGATTTGAAACTCTTGACCTGGGCCAATCAACTGAGGATTATACAAGATTGTACCCTGGTTGTGTTGTTGTGGGAAGGTTTGATTTTCCTTTTCCAGTTATTGCCCATGGGAGCAGGGTGTCTTAGTTGCTAGTGTTTCTCCACAGCTGAGAATATAACCAAGAATTGATGATTCACTAGGATTGGACAAAGACCAAATGAAAATAAGGCAGATCCAGTTAGCCCCACAACACCAAGAAAGTCCCCTGTGTCTCGGGTTGTAGTACTGTACAGATCTTTTGAAAAGCTGTAAGTGAAGAGCTGCAGTCACCAGTGTCCCTTCTTGGGCAAAGGGCTGGTTAATCACTACTCCAGGAGCCCCCAACAAATTTCACTTTATCTGATAATCTAGTCAAAGAGTAAAAATAATAATAGGGTGTAATCACTGGAAAAACTCTACAACATGAATCATCATATTAGATCACCTCCCCCAAGGAACAACAAGGTGGACACACAAGAAAATCCTATTCATAAACAAATGGTTGAGTTGTCATAAATCAAATTCTGAATTTGGATGATAAATATGATTAATAGAATGGAGTCAAAGTCGGAATTAGAAATTAAAGCATTTCAAAAGTTGACTCAATAATTTAATGAATTCAAAGAAAAAGGCACCAAAGAATTTGACACATTAAAGCAAGAACTTACAGGCCTCAGAAATCTGACAAATACAGTAGAAATATAGTAGAGTTCCTCAGTAACAGAATGGACCAGGAAGAAGGAAGGATTTTTGACATTGAAGTTAAAACTTTGAATGCTCCCAAATGCTCAAAAAGGAAGAGAAGTGGAGAGCAAACACAGATAATTCCCTGACAGAGCTCTAGGACAATTTGAATAAAATTAATATTTGCCTTATGGGAATTCTTGAAGTCAAGGAGATTTGCCATAACTATACCAACTCTCCAGGGTATTCTCAGACCTATCCTCCTTAAATGTCATCTCAATAATCTACACCCAAAGTAAACTCACTCAGAAACTTTTGATCAAATTCCAACTTCTAAAATGGTGAAAGGATTAAAAATGTCCACTGGATATTTGAAAAGATCAAAACAAAAAATACTACAAAACTTGTAAATATTCTAATTTAATGTGAATGGTTTACATTGTCTGCTGAAGAGGCACAGGTTACCTGACTGGATACAAAAACATAGGCCAGATATCTCCTGTGTACAAGAATCTCCTGTTGCCTTAAAAGATAAAGAAATACTCAAGGTTAAGGGATGGTCATCTATAATTCAGGAAAATGGCAATCAGAAAAAAAGCAGGTGTTGCAATTTTATTCTCAGATAGAATAGGCTTTAAACCAACAAAAGTAAGGAAAGATAAGGATAGGCACTTCATATTTTGAAAAGGTAAAAATCAACATGATGAGATTTCAATTATTAACACTAATGCTCACAACCAGAACACACTTAAATTTATAAGACAGAATCTAACAGACATGAGCAACTTGATTTCCTCCAGCACAATAAGAGTTAGAGATTTTAACATGCCTTTGGTAGTGTTGGATAGATCCTTCTATAAGAAACTAAGCAAAGGGCTCGGTGCCTGTGGCTCAATTGGTTGAGGTGCCAGCCACATACACCTGAGCTAGCGGGTTCAAGACCAGCCTGGACCCGCCAAAAAACAATGATGGCTGCAACCAAAAAATGATGGCCGGGCCTTGTGGTGGGCGCCAGTGGTCCCAGCTACTTGGGAGGTGGAGGCAGGAGACTCACTTTAGCCCAGGAATTGGAAGTTGCTGTGCATTGTGATGCCACAGCACTCTGTCCAGGGTGACAGCTTGAGGCTCTGTCTCAAAAAAAAAAAAAAAGAGAAAGAAAGAAAGAAACTAAGCAAAGGGCGGAGCCTGTGGCTCAATGTATATGGCATAGGCCACAAATAACAAGGGTGGCAGGCTCAAACATGGCCCTGCCCAAATTGCAACAACAACTACAACAACAACAACAAAATTAGCCTGGTGTTGTGGCATATGCCTGTTGTCTCAGCTACATGGGAGGCAGAGGGAAGAGAATCACTGAAGTCCAGGAGTTGGAGGTTGCTGTGAGCTATGTGATGCAAAAGCACTATACCAAGGGTGATAAAATGAAACTCTGTCTCTATTAAAAAAAAAAAAATAGTAATAATAATGAAGAACAGAAAAAATAACTTAAGCAAAGATATATGTACACAATGGACATTTCTTAAACTGATAGAGGCCATCTACAGCAAAACCATTGCCAATTTCATATATAATGGAGTTAAATTGAAATCATTTCCACTCAGATCAGGAACAAGGCAACAACGTTGCCCAATGTCTCCACTGATAAACATTGTAATGGAAGTCTCAGTCATTGAAATCAGGCAAGAATCAGTGATCAAGTCATTATATACCCGATCAAATGAGATCAAACATGCACTCTTCACAGATGATATGACGTGTATCTGTAACAACCCTGGGATACAACTATAAAACTCTTAGAAGTGATCACAAATACATTAGAAGGTCAGGTTACAAAATCAATACTCACAAATCTGTAGCCTTTATGTAGACCAACAATAGTCAAGCTGAAAAAAACAGTCAGGGACACTATTCCTTTCATAGTAGTGTCAAAGAAGATGAAATGTTTGGAAGTTTACCTAAAAAAGGACCTGAAAAATCTCTACAAAGAAATCTATGAAACTCTAAGAAATGAAATAGCTAAAGACATTAACAAATGGAAAAACATACCATGCTCATGGCTGGGAGGAATCAACATTGTTAAAATGTCCATGCTATCCAAAGCAATATATCATTTTAATGCAATCTCTATTAAAGCACCACTGTCATACTTTAAGACCTCAAAAAAATAATACTAAGTTTTATACGGAACCAGAAAAAAACTCAAGTAGCCAAGACAATACTCAGAAATAAAAACACATCAGGAAGAAACATGCTACCAGACCTCATACTATGCTATAAATCAATGGCGATCAAAACATCATGGTACTGGCAGTAAAAACAGAGATCTAGATGTATGAAACAGAATAGAGAACTAAGAAGTGAACCCAGCTACTTACCATCATTTGATCTTCAATAAGCCAAATAAAAACATTCTGTGGAGAAATGGCTCCTTATTTAACAAATGGTGCTGTGTGAACTGGCTGATGACATGTAGAAGACTGAAACTGGATTCTTACTTTCACTATTAACTAAGATAGACTTGCACTGAATTAAAGATTTAAACTTAAGACATGAAACTGTAAAAAATACTAGAAGAAATTGCAAGGAAAACACTTCAATAAATCTACTTGGGCAAATATTTTATGAGAAGGACACCCCAGGCAATTAAAGCAACATCAAAAATACATTACTGGGACCTGATGAAACTCAAAAGCTTCTGCACAGTCAATAACACAGTAAGTAAAACAAGCAGACATACCTTAGAATGAAGGAAAATATTTACAGCTTATGACTCCAACAAAGGTTTAATAACCATAATCCATAGAAAACTCAAATGTCTTAACAGGAAAAGAGCAAGTGTTCCCCTTTCAGTGTGGTCAAGGATGAGAAGATTGAAGAGCATGAATGGAAAAAATGTTTATTTATTTATTTATTTATTATTGAATCATAGCTGTGTACATTAGTTCAATCATGGGGTACAGTGTGTGGGCTTCACATGCAATTTGAGATATTTTTATCAACATGATTGATATAACATTCATGAGATTTTCTCATTTACTATGTGAAAACATTTTTGATTCGTATTTATAAGTTTTCTCCTGACCCTTCAAATATGTACCACCCATGTGATCTGACGCTTTGTCCCAACTGCCCCACCCTCTCCCACCCCATCCTTCCCTCTCCCCTTTCCCCGCCTTCCTGTGCAATAAATGGGTTGTAGCCTTCACTTGAACGACAAAGAATTTGTCTCATATTAGGGGTGTATACATTGGATACTTTTTCTTCCATT
>CAUYON010122955.1:0-19814 GCA_963573935.1 Arctocebus calabarensis | reverse complement strand
GGCCCGCCAAACAACAATGATGGCTGCAACCAAAAAATGGCCGGGCGTTGTGGCGGGTGCCTGTAGTCCCAGCTACTTGGGAGGCGGAGGCAGGAGACTCGCTTGAGCCCAGGAATTGGAGGTTGCTGTGAGCTGTGATGCGACGGCACTCTATCCAGGGTGACAGCTTGAGGCTCTGTCTCAAAAAAAAAAAAATAGCTGGGCATTGTGGCAGGCACCTATACTCCTAGCTACTTGGGAGGCAGAGGCAGGAGAATCGCTTGAGCCCTGGAGCTGGAAGTTGCTGTGAGCCGTGATGCCACCGCACTCTACTCAGGGTGATAGCTTGAGGCTCTGTCTCAAAAAAAAAAAAAAAAAAAATTTCTGAAGACTTTTTGTCTAATTGGGACTGTGTAAAAAGCATACAGCTGTTTGTGGAGATGAAAAAATCCTGAGATTATTTTTACCCAGAGGCTGTAGTTGATGTGTACTGGATTTCTCTTAGCTATTAGGCCATCTCCTGCTGTAAAAGTCTTTTGCTGGGAGAGACTAAAGATTAGAAACAGGTTTACTTTTGAACCTAGTAACTATTGGTCTTTTTCCTCTAAATATTGCATGAAAATTAAATAACGGCTTTGTTAGTCCAACTCCTTTCTTACTTTGCAATTTCAACATTCTGATCGGAAATCCCCATACTAAAATCTGCAAAATTAACAAGTGACCTTTTTATTTTTCATTAGATACCCTTTCATTTTTCTTTTTTTCCCTGAAATGGGGTCTCACTATGTTGTCCAGGCTGATCTTGAGGTCCTAGGATCAAGTGATCTTCCCACCTCAGCCTCCCAAGTTGCTGGGACTCCAGGTGTACCCAGTATACCCTTTCTATTTAATAGATACCCTTTTTCTATTTTTTACATTACCTCAGACAACAGTGTTGCCAAATTTTCTGCCACCACATAACACAGTCACCTTTTATCCAATTGTATTAGCTCTCTAGGGGTGCTTTAACAAAGTAGCACATCTGGGTGGCTTAAATGACAAAAATGTATTGCCTCCTAGTACTGGAGGCTAGAAGTCAAAGATCAAGGTGTTAGCAGGTTTGGTTTCATCTACGGGTTGCGAGGAGGAATCTGTCCCTTGCCGCTCTCCTAGATTCTGGGGGTTTGCTGGCAAACTTTGGCATTTCTTGACTTGTAGACCCAGCATCGTGATCTCTGCCTTCATGTTCACATGGTGTCTTCCTGTATGCATGCATGTTTGTGTCCAAATTTTCTCATTTTATAAGGTCAGGAGGCATATTGGGTTAGGTATCATATTAATGAACTCATTTCAACTTGATTACTTCTATAGAGATCTCATCTCCAAATAAGACCATATTCTGAGGTCCTAGAATAAATTAAATAACAGCTTCGTTAGTCCAATTCCTTTCTTACTTTGCAATTTCAACATTCTGATTGGAAATCCCTTACCTAAATCTGCAAAATTAACAAGTGACCTTTTTGTTTTTCATTAGATACCCTTTCATTTTTCTTTTTTTCTGAAATGGGGGTCTCACTATGTTGTTCAGGCTGGTCTTGAGCTCCTGTGATTAGGACTTCAACATATGAATTTGTGGGGGGGACACAATTCAATTCATAACACCAACTTTCAATAACAATTCTCTCACTGTCCCTCAAGTCTTCACTTGAGTTCCTAAAGTGAAGGAACTGTCCAAAGCCAACGGCACATGGTTTTTGTTTTAGCAGCATCTAACTTTATCAATTTCAGTACGAGTTAGGGGCTGGACAGGGAAGGAGGACCATTATGGAATCCAGGGTTTGTTATAGGAATTAGATGCAACACAATTGTAGGAGCAGCTAGGGAAGCAAAGGTCTGAAAGGGGAAGGCTGTATGACAAGAAAAAAGTCACTGTTCAGGGATAACAAAGGAAAGCTAGTGAGGAAGTCTATGGAAGGCTATTCTCTCTGTATCCAGTAATGGGCCTGAAGTTGATAGGTCATCAGGTCTAGCAGCCAGAAATAAAAGATGGATTGAATTAGGGGAGAGTAAGGACGCGCTGAATCCACAGAATTAACTGGAACCCACAAGGACATCCAGTAATGGGGCTGAAGTTGATAGGTCATCAGGACCAGCATCCAGGAACAAAAGATAGATTGAATTGGGGGAGAATGAGGACACACTAGAATCCACAGAACTAACTCGAACCCACAAGGACAAAATGGAACTCACAGCCACCTTCTACATTGATGAGTGAGGGATCCATAGCATAAGCAAATGCTCTCACCATGGAACTACATATGCACCTTGCCCCAAGGCTTAGAGAAACTTAAATAGGAAATCTAGTGGGAGCTGAGTCAGCTGTGGACCAACAAAGCGTTAGTGGACCAGTAACAACTATATGATCTGCAGTGGCTTCTGTGCTACACACCAACCTTCAGAGCTCGAGAGCTGCCGCTTCACTTGCTCCCTCCAAATCTTAACACATTTCTCTTGTGTCCAATTCTGTCCTGGAAACATATGGGGGATGGACATTCGGCAAACCGAATTCCAGTTTAGCTAAAGAAGAGTATAAAACCACCACATGAGCCTTATGTTTTAGTTAAGCCTCATGTCCGTCTTGCAAGATCAATATTAGCATCTCCGTTTTACATATGAGGAACTGAAGCCTCATATTTACTTATAGGTGAATGCATGGAAAAGCCTGGATTCTGCTCACATCTGCCAAGTACCAAGATGATCCCAAGTGATTCTTGCCTGCTGGTATTCATGCTCATGATCTTTTGCAGTTCCTCTGTCACCTTAAATAGATTTGACTTGAGCAACAAGATCACTATAATATTGCAGAAATGGTGGTGGGGAATTTTTTTTGAGACAGAGTCTTGCTTCATTGCCTAGGCTGGAATGTAGTGGTGCTATTATAACTCACCATAACTGTGAATTCTTGGGCTCAAGTGATCCTCCTGTGTAGCTAGGACTACAGGTACACACCACCATGCCTGGATAATTTTTATTTTTATTTTATTATTTTATTTTTTTGTAGAGATAGTCTCACTTTATTGCTGGTGGTAGAGTGCGTGGCGTCACAGCTCACAGCAACCTCCAACTCTTAGCCTTAGGTGATTCTCTTGCCTCAGCCTCCCTAGTAGCTGGGATTATATTTTTATTTTTGTAGAGATAAGGGTCCCCACTATGTTGCCCAGGCTGGTCTTGTTTCATGTAATCTCCCGTCTGGGCCTCCCAAAGTGCTGGGATTACAGGCATGAGTCATTGCACCTGGCTGTGAATGACTCAAAAGGTGTTGCAGCCTCCCCTTTTCTCTATCTTGAATTGCTTGAAAGTCACCTGCTATGTTGTAAGGACAGTCTAGCAGCCTGAGGGCAGGGCTGAGTTAAGAGAAATTGAGGTCTTCTGTGAGCACCCTGTCCATCTGAGTGAACCACCTTTGAAAGCAGTTTCTCCAGCACCAGCCTAGCCTTCAGATAATTACAGCCCCAAATTTTGTCTGCAACCTCCCAAGAGACCTTGAGTCAGAACTTTAAAGCTAAGTGGTTTCTAAATTATTGACTCACAGAAAATATGAGATAATATTTATTACTGTTTTAAGCTGCTAATTTTTGGGTTAATTGGTTACACATCAATTGATAACTTAATACATTAGATTCCAAAGCATAGATCTTTTCATACATCATGTTGCTTTAAAATTTGTTTGGATCGTGAAAATTGGGATTATGGAAAGTCCAGAATGTCCTCCTCCTGTGATCAAAAAAGGCTTTGAAATATGTTTGGTACTATCAGATACTGAGAGAGAAGGAGTGTCATCTAGTGGTTAAACCGGACCTTGAGAATCAGGACAGTTTCTTTTTTATCACTATGCAGGGTAAGCTGAGTTAGTGTGAAGAAATTAGAGGTTAAACCATGTGTTTTTGCTGAGGGGCAGACTTGGGCTGGAATTAGAGAAGATAAATGATAGAAATGGATTTTAGTAGAGCAGATAAGTCCTGACAAATGGTGAGGAAAGGAAGTGGAACTCTCAGGGTGCCACAGTGAGGTGCTGTCTGTTCCCACCTTTTTCCTTCAATGGGGCTCCCTTCTAACCTCAAACTCATTGAAGTAGTTCCTTTTTCTACTTCTTCTTATGAAGATCTTTTGTTATAAGGTATATAGAAATTCATATATAGGTATTAAGGAACATGAAAGAAAACACCACCTCTTGAAAACTCTTGTCTCCATATTGCCCACATTTGGTCTAGGACTGGCTAGGAGAGGCACTGTGCTTGGTGACTTAACCAGACTGGAGTTAGCCAGCAACAGTCACTAGGTGCCAGAATGCTTCTAGAACATTGGGTGCAGCCACACTCATTTACAGTGCTCTGTTACTCAGCCTGGAACACAGTGGCTGCATCAGACCTCACTGCAGCCTCGGAGTCATGGGCTCAAGCGATCCTCCTGTCTCAGCCTCCCCAGCAAATAGACAGACCTGCAGGCTCCTAGCACCATGCCCAGCTCATTGTTTAAAAATAATTTTGTTGAAATGGGGTGCCACCATATTGTCCCAGGCGGGTTGTCTCCAACGCCTGACCTCAAGCCATACTCTCTCCTCAGCCTTCCAAACGGCTGGGATTACTGGCAGAGCCACTGCTCCTGGCTTGGCCTACCCATTCCGATTAGCTAGGTAGAGTGATTTGCTGGGTTCTTCCCCTCCCTGATCTCTTGTTAGGTCAAACCCTTCCTAAGATGTGAACGGACCCTCAAAGCTGGGGTTAGAACGAAAAGTTTGCCTGACCCTCTGACTTCTAAACTCACCTTAACCTCGTCTCTGTGCCCCCAGAGCCCGCTACAGAGCGGGCATCTATAAACATTTGCGGAACGAACAAACCAACTTTCCTCAGTGGTCCTTCCCTGCTCCCCCCCATTTTCTCTACGTGGGACAGCGCTAGCATTTGGGCCCCACTAAGGGGACGTCTCCGGGTCTTCGATCCAGGACCGAACCGGGATCCAGGGCTCCCGTTTTTACTCGGGACACAGACCAGTGCCAGGCAGGCTGCTCGCCCCGTCTCTGTTTTTCATCGGGATGGGGGCATTTGTTTGGGGTGTACAAGGCTACCAACAGTGGCCAGAGCTAGTCTGGGAAAGAGTAGGGGGGCACAGGACGGTGTTGACCGTCCTAGCCAGGTCAGAAGTCCGGGCATTGCCTCCAGCAAGGGCGGCCAGCCCTGCGGACCTGCGACCCAGCTCTGCGATCCAGAGCGCGCTGCTCCGGGCGGGCGCCGGGTGGGCGGGCGCCGGGTGGGCGGGCCCTGAGGGGCGGGGCCTGCCGCGGTCAGGTGACCGCGCGCCGGGTGGTGTAGGCAGAGGCCGAGGGGCCGCAGAGGCGCTCAGGGGCCGGCGGGGCGGGAGGGCAGCAGGGTCGCCGTCATGGGAGGTTTGAAGGACGAGCTGCTCAAAGCCATCTGGCACGCTTTCACCGCGCTGGACCTGGACCACAGCGGCAAGGTCTCCAAGTCTCAGCTCAAGGTGGGCGCCCCCTGTCCGGGCCCCTGGTCCGGCCCTCGCCGGCGCGCCCTGCACTTCCCCTGGGTGGAAGCGGGAGCGGCGGGCGGTGACCGCAGGGAGGGGCGGGCCGAGCCGGATTGCGGCCGGAGGCCTGCTCGGGGTGGAGGGTGCGGAGACCGGGATTGGTGTTTTCTGCCTTCCTCCTGCCTTCGGGCTGCGCCCCCGGACGGGTGTGTTGGTTCCCGCGGTCCGGGCGTGGTGCGGGGAAGGCTGGGATGGGGTGTGCAAGGGGCGAGTTTGGCTCCGTTGGTGCCGGGGACCCAGAAGGTTTTGAACTCTGAGGAAGTTGTGGGACGCTCCTTTAGACGACCTTCCCAGAATTTCCCTCCGGGAGAGTAAGGGACTTGCCCAAGATACAGGGCAGAGCCTTCTGCAGCCCCTGTCCTCACACCTGGGCCCTGCTCAGAACGTCCAGCTGCCCCCGAGGAGCTGGGGCAGTTGAGAGGAGGGAGAAATGCCCCGGGCGGAGCTCGCCTCCAGCGTCCTCCTGCTCTCGGAGGCTTTGGCGGTTAGGCACGCTTTCAGACTTGTGAAGACCTCCCCGCTGAGCGCTCTCACGTCTGGAACTAGTGGGGAGTGTGAGCCGTGTCCCACGGGGACCTCAGTTCCGGGTGAGGAGCACTGGTCTTGCTGGCACCTTGCAAAGGCAGGTACTTTTGCAGTCTTTGCTGTGACTGCCCCAGACTCCATCACTGAGAGTCTAAGGTGCGAATAAAGGGATGCTTGCAAATTGAGTAAGCTCGAGCAAGGAAGGTAGCACTGACCAAGAGAACTTCGAAACTTCTTGAAAGTATAAAATATAGGAACAGACAAAAAAAGCCATTCACAGGCATTTTCTTTCTTTCTTTCTTTCTTTCTTTTTTTTTTTGAGACAGAGCCTCGAGCTGTCACCCTGAATAGAGTGCAATGGCATCACAGCTCATAGCAACTTCCAATTCCAACTCGCTCAAGCGAGTCTCCTGACTCTGCCTCCCAAGTAGCTGGGACACTTTGAAACTGGCTATTTTTAATGAGCATTATGCCTTAGAAATTCATCCATTTTGTGTGTACCAATACTTTTTGTATTTCTAAGTAATATTCCATTGTATAGCTGTGCCATGGTTTTATCCTCTCCCCCTTGAAGATTTGTGTTTTTTTCCAGTTTGAGGGGATTATGAATAAAGCTGCATTTTGCTTTTTTACTGTTTTAACTTTTAACTTATTTGTACTACTGTATTTGTTATAGATACCATGTAGGTGGATCTTTTTTTTTTTGAGACAGGGTCTTACTCTGATGACCTACCTACAGCAAAGAGGTGTCATCATAGCTCATTGGAGTCCTGCCTCAAGTGATCCTCCAGCTTCAGCGTTCTGAGTAGCTGGGACTACAAGTGTTGGCTAATTTTTTTTCTATTTTTTGTAGCGGCAGATTCTCCCTTTTTCCCAGACTGCTTTCCAACACCTGGCCTCAAATTATCCTCCTGCTTTGGCCTCCTAGGATGCTAGGATTAGGGTATAGGCCTGTGCCACAGTTCCTGGTTGGATCTTTTTTTTTTTTTATAGAGACACACTCTCACTTTATCACCCTCTGTAGAGTGCTGTGGTGTCACACAGCTCACAGCAACCTCCAACTCCCAGGCTTAGGCGATTCTGTTGCCTCAGCCTCCCAAGTAGCTGGGACCACAGGCGCCCACCACAATGTCTGGCTATTTTTCTGTTTTGCAGTTCAGCTGAGACCGGATTTGAACCTGCCACCTTTGGTATATGGGGCTGGCACCCTACTTAATGAGCCACAGGCACCGCCTGGATCTTTTTTTATTTTTCTCAAGCTGTCGCCCTGGGTAGAGTGCTGTGGTGTCACAGCTCACAACAACTTCCAACTCTTGGGCTTAAGTGATTCTCTTGCTTCAGCTTCCCAAGTAGCTGAGACTATAGGCGTCCACCACTGTCAGGCTATTTTTTTTTTAAGTTGTAGTTGTCATTGTTGTTTGGTGGTCTGGGCTAGACTTGAACCTGCCAGCTCTGGCATATGTGGCTGGCACCCTAGCCGCTTGAGCTACAGGTGCCTGAGCCTGGATCTTGTTTTTTATCCATTCGACAATCTGTGTTTTAGTTGGTGTGTTTAGGCCATTTATATTTAATGTTATTATCGATAATGGTTAGATTTAGGTCTACCATTTTGGATTTTATTAGGACTCTGTTTTCCTTTTTCTCCCTTCTTCCTTCCTTTGGATTATTGCAATATATTTTAGTATTCCATTTTAATAATGAATTTTTGACTACATTTCTTTGTGTAGGTTTTAGTGGTTGTTCTAATTGTTATAAAACTCATATCTTAACTTTTCAGAGTCTACATAGAGTTAATATTTTACCACTTTAAGAGAAAGGTAGAAACCATACAGGTTCCTTTACTGTCCTTATGTTGTAATTGTTATATTTGTTAATCTACATACATTGAAAACCTCATCAGACAATGTTAATTTTTTTGCTTTTACTATCATTACTATTTTAAAGACCTTTTTTTCTTTTTTTTGAGACAGAGTAGTATCACTCTTGTCCACGCTAGAATGCCATGGCCTCAGCCTAGCTCACAGCAACCTCAAACTTCTGGGCCTAAGCAATCCTCCTGCTCCCGCCTCCTCAATAGCTGAGATTATAGGGTTGTGCCACCATGCCCTTCTAACTTTTCTGTTTTTCTTTTTTTTTTGAGACAGCGTCTCACTGTGTTGCCCTCAGTAGAGTGCGGTGGTGTCATAGCTCACAACAACCTTAAACTCTTGGGCTTAAGTGATTCTCTTTCCTTGGCCTCCCAAGTAGCTGGAACTACAGGTGCCCGCCACAATGCCTGGCTATTTTTTTTTTTTTTTTTTTTGTAGAGATAGAGTTTTCACTTTATCACCCTTGGTAGAGTGCTGTGGTGTCACAGCTCACAGCAACCTCCAACTCCTGGGCTTAGGTGATTCTCTTGCCTCAGCCTCCTGAATAGCTGGGATTACAGGCGCCCACCACAATGCCCGGCTATTTTTTGATGCAGTTTGGCCGGGACTGGGTTTGAACCCACCACCCTCGGTATATGGGGCTGGCACCCTATTCACTGAGCCACAGGCTCCGCCCTATTATTATTATTATTTTAATTGCAATTGTCGTTGTTTAGCAGGCCCAGGCTGGGCTTGAACCCACCAGCCCCAGTGCATGTGGTTGGCACCATAACCACTGAGCTGTGCGTGCAGAGCCACTTTTCTGTTTTTAATGGAGATTGGACCAGGGTCTTGTTTTGCTTAGGTTGATCTCAAACTCCTGAGTTCAAGCTGTCCTCTCCCCATGGTCTTCCAGAGTGCTTGGGTTACAGGGGTTGTACCACCATGCCTGGCCTATCTTAAAGATCTTAAGAGGAGAATCATTTATTCTTTTGTCTTGGATATTCTTAGATTACTCCTTAATTTTATAGATGTGATAGATGAAGCTTCTGAGATGTTTAGTGATTTGCCCCAAGTCACAGTTGTATGCCATGGCTAAATCTACAACCAAGATTCTCATGCTGTCAAAGCCAGTGTTTGTACATGTTTTTTCTCTTTCTGTTGGTAACATGAATGAGACCTTTTTCTGTTACTTTTGTAGCATTTTATTCAAAATTGTTATGGTTGCTTGTAGGGAAAGCATTCAGAGGAGTCTTGACAGCAGGCCTGGCAGGAAGTGTTAAATCCCAGTTTGTAGATTTCACCTATACAATGTTGATAAAGCAGTGTACATTGTATTTTATCTCTCCTTTATGAGACTGGGATTGATTCAGTTCTGTTCATTTTGCCAGTGTTGGTGAAATTGAAAATATTTAAAATTTTTATTTAGATCTCTCCATTTTGTTGTTTGACTATGAAGTTCTTTGCCCCTTTGGCTAGGAGTAGATTGTTTGCCCTAATTTGTTGATGGATTGATTAATCATTTAAGCAGTAATCTTTTGTGTGTCTGCTATGTGTAGGGTACCATGCTAATTTAATAGTAACTTTAGTTTTTTAGGTTCATAAGAGGAAATATCTCCTTGGAGGAAATAGCATGTAATTGATAAACATCAGACTAAAAATTATACAGGGTAGACATAAAGTTTATGTAAAATTGCATATAAACTTTATATCCACCTTGTAGATCCAAAATAATGGTGAAAATTTATTGCTTTGGAAAGCTACATAGGTTTTCTAAAGTATTTTTGATTCTTGTCCTTTTGAATTACCTTCACAATTTTTTTTTTTTTTTTGAAACAGAGCCTCAAGCTGTCACCCTGGATAGAGGGCTGTGGCATCACAGCTCACAGCAACCTCCAATTTCTGGGCTTAAGGCAGTCTCTTGCCTCCGCCTCCCAAGTAGCTGGAAGTACAGGTGCCTGCCACAACGCCAGGCCACTTTTTTTTTTTTGGTTGCAGCCGTCATTGTTGTTTGGCAGGCCCAGGCTGGATTGGAACCCAGCTGAGCCCTTTCACAATTTTTGACACAGAGAATAGATACATTCATTAAAATTTATATAAATGGATATGGTAATAAAAGGTATGGGGAAAAGAATTGCAGTAGAACCTTTACAGTTGACCACTCTCCCTACATTGACCACCTCCTTAAATTGACCTAATTTTCACAGACCGGGCACATGTATGTATCAGTATAGTAGGCCTAGTTCCTCATGTTGACCGCCTCTGTTATGTTGACCAGTTTGTTCCAATCTCTTGAGTAGTTAGCTTACAGAGGTTCTGTTCATATAAATCCTTGCCTTCAAAGAGTTAAAATTTTTTTTACTACTATTTATTTTAGTTATCTTTTTTTTTGCATTATATATATATTTTATTAAATCATAGCGGTGTACATTAATGCAATCATGGGGTGCAATGTGCTGGTTTTATATGCAATTTGAAATATTTTCATTGAACTGGTTAACATAGCCTTCACGGCATTTTCTTAGTTACTGTGTTAAGACATTTATATTCTACACCTAGTGAATTTCACATGTATCCTTATAAGATGAACTATAGGTGTGATCCCACCAATTTTATTTATTTATTTATTTGTTTTAGAGACACAGTCTCACTATGTCACCCTTAGTAGAGTGCTGTGGCGTCACAGCTCACAGCAGCCTCAAACTCTTGGGCTTAAGCGATTCTCTTGCCTCAGCCTGCCGAGTAGCTGGAATAACAAGTGCCTGCCACAATGCCCTGCTATTTTTTTTTTTTTTTTTTGTAGAGACAGTCTCACTTTATCACCCTCGGTAGACTGCCGTGGCGTCACACAACTCACAGCAATCTCCAACTCCTGGGCTTAGGCGATTTTCTTGCCTCAGCCTCTCTAGTAGCTGGGACTACAGGCGCCCACCACAAAGCTCAGCTTTTATTTTTGTTTTGCAGTTCGGCCAGGGCCGGGCTTGAACCCGCTACCCTCTCTATATGGGGCCGGCACCCTACTCACTGAGCCACAGGCGCCGCCCTGCCCTGCTATTTTTTTTGTTGCAGTTGTCATTGTTTAGCTGGCCTGGACTGGTTTCGAACCCACCAGCCTTGGTGTATGTAGCCGATACCCTATCCACTGAGCCTCGGCGCCACCCAATTTTTTTTTCTTTTTTTTTGAGACAGAGTCTCAATTTGTCACCCTAGGTAGAGTGCCCTGATATCACACCTCACAGGAACCCCAAATGCTTGGGCTGAAGTTATCTTCCTGCCCCAGCCTACAGACGCCTGCCATTACGCCTGGCTAGTTTTTCTATTTTTATTAGAGGCAAGGTCTGCTCTTGCTCAGGTTGGTTTCAATCTCCTCAGATCACGTGATCCACTAGCCTTGGCCTGACAGAGTGCTGTGATTATAGGCGTGAACCACTGCACCCGGCCTGAGTTTAAATTTGGGCAGGAAAATTAAGAGACTAAGCACTTGGTTCGGTGTCCGCAGCTCAGTGGTTAGGGTGCTGGCCACATACACTGGAGCTGGCAGGTTTGAATCTGGCCTGGGTCTACTAAAAATAACAATGACAATGATAACAAAAAGTAGCTGGGCATTCTGATGGGCGCCTGTAATCCCAGCTACTTGGGAGGCAGAGTCAGGAGACTCGCTTGAGCCCAGGAATTGGAGGTTGCTGTGAGCTGTGATGCCACTGCACTCTATCCAGGGTGACAGCTTGAGGCTCTGTCTCAAAAAAAAAAAAATTAATTTATTACTGTTATTTTCATATATATACATATATAGAGTATATGAAAAAAGTATACACATTTTAAGAGAAGAAAACCTATATTAAACTTGTAGCATTCAATATATACCAATAACAAAAGATGAATACAAGTCATGTTTGAGCCCCTCTTGTAATTGCAGAAATCAAATGTGACTTGAGTATTACGATTTAAAAAAGTTTTTCCCTTATTAATATGCATATACGTTGTTTTGGGCACCCTGTGTATACGTATTTGGAGTTTGTAAAGTAATGAGATTAATTCTTCTTTTCCATATCTCATAAACTACATATTTCTTATGCAAAGAAAAGTTGTAAAACATGTAGAGTATTGGTATTGCCTTGGGAATAATTGTATTTTTTTACTTTTAAGGAGATTTATTTTAGGCCAGGCATGGTGGCTTCCACCTGTAATCCTAGCAATCCTTGGGAGGCTGAGGCAGGTGGATTGCTTGAGCTCACAAGTTCGAGACCAGCTCAGCAAAAAGTGAGACCCTGTGTCTACAAAAAATAGAAAAACTGAGGCAAGAGGATCGCTCGAGCCCAAGAGTTGGAGGTTACTGTGAGCTGTGATGCCACGGCACTCTACCCAGGATGACCCCTTGAGATTCTGTCTCAAAAAAAAAGAAAAAAATTATTTTGAAACAGATATTCAGTACTCAATTTAGACAGATGTATTTGAGTCACAGCTATAATTGCAAACGTTGGCCTTGAGGGCTTCCAGTCTAGGGTATACAAGGATTATTTTTATACGCAATTTTTATTATTAACCAATAGCAAATTTTCGAGTAAAACAAAAATTATTATCTGTCTACATACTTTTTTTTGAGACAGAGTCTGACTTTGTCACCCTTGGTTGTGTGCTATAGGGTCATAGCTTACAGCAACCTCAAACTCTTGGGCTTAAGCACTTCTCTTGCCTCAGCCTCCCACGTAGCTGGGATTACAGGTACAGGTACCTGCTACAACACCTGGCTATTTTTCTAGGTGAAGTCTCACTTTGTCTCAGGCTGGTCTTGAACTCGTGATCTCAGGCAATCCACCTGCTTTGGCCTCCCAAGGGTTAGGATTACAGGTGTGAGCCACTGCTCTTGGCCTCTGCTTACATACGTTTTAAAACATAATCCAAAGAAAAAAATTGACCGCCCAATAAATATAACATTTAAATGTTGTATGAGTGGAAAAACCACAAACTGTTTTTCTTCTGCTCTCACTCAACAATAACAGTCAACACAGAAAACTTCTGTGATGAACCATATGAAGGTTTCTTTCCACATGCTAAGCAAGCAATCATTTCTTCACTAGACACTAGCTGGATGTCCTCCACTACTGTTTCTTCCTTGGACTCTAGCTGGGTATCCTCCCAACATTATCTACCTGGAGATAGCATCAGATGCCACAGGTGGAGGCCTTAGTCCCACAAGACCCTATCCTTCTTCCCACCAGTTACAAGTCTGGGCCTCTGGAACTTCTGACCACCTGGCTTCAAGTTGGATTCCCGCGTCCCCTTCTTTGGGTTTGATTAATTTGCTAGTGTGATTCACAGACCTCCTGGCAACACTTATGTTTGCTGGTTTATTACAAAGGATGTTTTATTTTATTTATTATTTATTTATTTTGAGACAGAGCCTCAAGCTGTCACCCTGGATAGAGTGCCATGGCATCACAGCTCATAGCAACCTCCAATTCTTGGGCTCAAGCGAGTCTCCTGCCTCCATCTCCCAAGTAGCTGGGACTACAGGCGCCCGCCACACCGCCCGGCCATTTTTTGGTTGTAGCCGTCATTGTTTGGCAGGCCCGGGCTGGATTTGAACCCGTCAGCTCAGGTGTACGTGGCTGGCGCTTTAGCCTGTTGAGCCACAGGCGCCGAGCCTACAAAGGATATTTTAAAGGATACAAATGAATAGCCGGTTGGAGAGATGCACAGGGCAAGGTTTGGCAGGGTCTTGAACAAACTAACTCAGGAGCTTCTGTCTCATGGTGATATAGTGATGGGGTGTGTATTACCCTCCTGACATGTGGATGGGTTCATGTTAACCTTCTTGTCTCTGTGTGTTCAGCTTTTTGGGAGCTCCCTGAACCCTGAAAGCTTGGCTTTTATGAAGACTTCATTGGATAGGCATGACTAAAGCATGGACAGCTGCATAGAAATGTGATTAGATGGGTGGCTCCTGTGGCTCAAGGAGTAGGGCACAGCCCCTTATGCTGGAGGTGGCAGATTCAAACCTGGCCTCAGCCAAAAACTGCAAAAAAAAAAAAAAAGAAATGTGATTAGATGAAAGGGCTGTGTCGTAGTGACAGACTGAGAAGGGAAACTCAGCAGGGCTGTTTTGTTAAGATCCCTTTTGGGGTCTCTGTGCAGCATTCCTTCCACCAACGTTGTGGGTAGGGCCCCTTCTAAAGTGGGGGTCTTATGGCCTAAAGTCAGACAAGGTTGGTCAGAGAATTTCTTTATGGCCATTCCCAGGAAGGCTCAGTGCCCATAGTATAGTGGTTACAGTGCCGGCCACATACACCGACGGGTTTGAAACCTGCCTGGGCCAGCTAAACAACAATGACGGCTGCAACAAAAAATAGCCGGGCGTTGTGGCGGGCACCTGCAGTCCCAGCTACTTGGGAGGCTGAGGCAGAGAATCGCTTAAGCTTTTGAGGTTGCTGTGAGCTGTGATGCAATGGCACTCTACCAAGGGTGACATAATGAAACTCTGTCTCAAAAAAAAAAAAAAAAGTGGAGGAAGAGTCGAGTGTTTCTAGTTTTTAAGGCCTGCCTTGGGGAGAAAAAGGACCAGGTAAAAGAAGGGCAGGATTAGGTCGGAGAGAGATACTCCGTTTTCTGAGGCCTAAGGCTCCAACACTATAGTAAGGGCTATGGGAGTTATGAGCCTGGAACTGTGGACAAATTCTATATGTATATATATTTTAAAATACCACGTTTTGCAAACATACACTTTCATCAAACTTATCAGTAAAATGCAACTACAGTACATAGATTTTAAAAACCATGTGTGACTTACATAACCTACCGTAGAAACAGATGTTCAGTGGTTGTTTAGTCACAGTGACATTTCTTTGTTAAAACACCTGTAATTCTAGCACTTTGGGAGGCCATGGTGGGAGGATCACTTGAGCTCAGGAGCTCAAGACTAGCCTGAGCAAGAGCAAGACCTGGCCTCTATTAAAAATAGAAAAATTAACTGGGTGTTGTGGTGGGTGCTTGTAGTCCCAGCTGCTCAGGCAGCTGAGACAAGGGGATTTCTTTAGTTTGAGGTTGCTGTTGAGCTAGGCTGATGGAACAGAATGAGACTGTTGTCTCAAAACAAACAAAAAAACAAACAAAAAAAGCAAGAAACCCAACTAGGCATAATAGGCATAAGGTCATTGCAGGTCAGTAGCCTTCTTGACTCTTCATTAACCTCCTCCACCCCATCCCCCCCAAAAAGAGAACCACTTCTTCCTTTCCTTGTCTTAATTCTTTCTACTTCTTCTTCCCACAGTCCCTATGATCTCCTTGGGCTTTTTCTTGGCAATGTGTGCTCAAGAGACTGATATAAAACAGTATGACGTGGGGTGGCACCTGTGGCTCAGCGAGTAGGGCACCGGCCCCATATCCTGAAGGTGGCGGGTTCAAACCCGGCCTCGGTCGAACTGCAGAAACAAAAAAATAGCCGGGTGCCTGTAGTCCCAGCTACTCAGGAGGCTGAGGCAAGAGAATCACCTAAGCCCAGAGTTAGAGGTTTCTGTGAGCTGTATGACACCACGGCACTCTACTGAGGGCGATAAAAATGAGACTCTATCTCTACAAAAAAAAAAAAAAAAAAAAAAAAGGCTTTAAAAAAAAAATGGTATGACCTGTATAGGTAACCTATGAACATACTCCTGTGTACTTTATATCATCTCTAGGTTACTTATAATAGCTAATGCAATGTAAATACTGTGTAACTAGTTGTTGTACTATATTGTTTATGAATAACAATGAATGACAAGAAGAAAGTTTGCACATGTTAAGTACAGGTGCAATTTTATTTTTGGAATACAGTAGAACCTTCATAGTTGACCACCTCCTTACGTTGACTACCTTCTTAAGATGATGTAATTTGCATAACCCGGACATGCACCACATGTACGTATCAGTACATTTGGCATAGTTCTTATGTCGAACAGTTTGTTATGGTCCCTCTGGTGCTTACCTTAACAGAGATTGTACTGTATTTTCAGTCCACTGTTAGTTGAATACTTGGATGTGGAAACCAGAAAAACAGAGGGCTGACTTTTTTTTTAAAATAAGGTTCATTTATTTGTGCGTGGATTCTGTGCTGTAGAAAACCTTATGTTTATTTATTTATTTATTTGTTGAGACAGAGTCTCATTATGTCACCCTAGGTAGAGTGCTGTGGCGTCACAGCTCACAGCAACCTCAAACTCTTGGGCTTAAGTGATTCTCTTGCCTCAGCCTCCCAAGTAACTGGGACTACAGTCGCCTGCCACAATGCCTGGCTATTTTTTGTTCAAGTTGTCATTGTTTTTAGCAGGCCCAGGTTCAAACCCACCAGCTCTGGTGTATGTGGTTGGCGCTCTAAACAGTGAGCTACAGGTGCCGAGCCTAGGAAGCCTTATTAATATGCCATCTGAAACAAATTGTTACTGTTAGGTTATGTAATAAAGTTGCAGAAGTTGTAATGGAAATAGGAATAGGTATATTATTTGAAGTAGAAGTAGAGACAATGTTTAAAGTTTATGTTTAAAAGTTATCTTTAAATTATCTTGAAATAAATTATTGAATTTCTGGAGAGATAATTTGCTTGCTGAAACATGCTGAATCTCTAGTGTTACTTAGAAACTCAGCACATGGGCTGAGCATAGTGGCTCATGCCTGTAATCCCAGTGCTTGGGAGGTCGAGGTGGGTGGATTGCCTGAGTTTATGAGTTTGAGACCAGCCTGAGCCAGAGCAAGACCCCCACTTATCTTTAAAAAATAGCTGGGCATTGTGACAGGCGCCTGTAGTCCCAAGTACTTGGGAGGCTGAGGCAAGAGAATCGCTTAAGCCCAAGAGTTTGAGGTTGCTGTGAGCTGTGTTGCTACGGTACTCTACTGAGGGTGACAAACTGAGACTCTGTCTAAAAAAAAAAAAAAAAAAAAGAAAGAAAAAGAAAAAAGAAGCTCAACTCATGCATTTCCAAGAAGGTTATTTAAACAAATGTATGTTAAAAAGAAACTTTCTGAATAGTTCATGTATATACAACATAAAATTAATTCAAAAGAATATTTACAAAAGTGAAAAGATAAGTTTACCCTAATCCTTGACCTATGTTAGTTTCCCTGTCCTGGGGGTAAACATTATTTCTAGTTTTTTATGTTCCTTTCAGAGATCGAATGTACCTTAAAATTAATGCTCTTTTTTTTTTTTTTTTTAATTCTTTGATATTCATTGAGGGTACAAAGAATTAGGTGACACTGATTGCATTTGTTAAGTACAGTCCCTCTTATAACCCTGTCCTGCCCCCAAGAGGTGTGTCACACACCATGACCCCCCTTCTCCTCTCCCTGCTCCCTCCTTCCCCTACCTTCCACCTTGTATTAGATCATCTACTGCCTTCGTATTAGAATTGAACTCATTGGATTCTTGCTCCTCCATTCTTGTGATGCTTTACTAAGACAAATGTGTTCCACCTTCATCCAGGTTAATAGAAAAGATGTAAAGTCTCCATTTTTTTTTTTAGTGACTGAATCGTATTCCCTGGTATACATATACCACAGCTTATTAATCCATTCCTGGGTTGGTGGGCATGAAGGCTGTTTCCACATTTTGGTGATTGTAAATTGAACCGCAATAAATAAACAGTCTAGAGCAAATGTCTTTATGATAAAAGGATTTTTTTTCTTCTGGGTAGATGCCTAGTAATGGGATTGCAGGATCAAATAGAAGGTCTAATTTGAGTTCTTTGAGGATTCTCCATAGTTCCTTCCAAAAATGTTGTATTAGTTTGCACTCCCAACTCATTGTTGTTATAGTGTTTTTCTCTCAAATATAGCAAAATCTAGTGATATTTTTGTAACCTGTATTATAATTTACTTTGTAATTATGGTTGCAGTGTAAATTACATGTCAGTGTTGGAAATGTCTTGAAATAAGCTTATTGGCTGTGCATTTTTATCCTGTTTTTTTTTGAAAGACAGCTTTTTTTTTGTTGTTTACTGGTACCTTTTTTGAAGTAAAAGAGCTTGAAACTCTGGTGAGGATCTAAATGAAAAAAAATTATTTTTTGAAGAACAACATGGATAGTTTGAATCTTTATTACTTTCTCAACGATAGATTTTCAACTAAATGTTTTAAATTCTTTGCTTTGAAACTGTTTTGCATAATCTTGTAAATATTATCATGTATTCTGTTCCCATGTAGACTTTTAGCCTCAAAAAATGTAACCTTATTAGTTACGAAAGTAAATTAGTCAGGCCAGTGGTTGGTGGAAAATATGAGGGAAGCAAACTGCAGTCAAGGGGTTTTAGTGAAACAATACAAAGATGTGGTTAATTCTTGTGAACTTGACCATGTATAATATTCCCTTGCTAACTTTTTGTGTTATTGTTCTGTTAACTCCTGTGATAAAAGTTGTTTCCGTTGAGGAATGAAAAAAATCTAATTTTTAAAATGGGGTTAGAGGATCATAGTCATTAGTGAACCTGTTAAAGATTAATGCATTATTTCATCGAAATAAGACAGGAAAGACAGCTCTTTAAATAAGAGACTATCAGACATTTAAAAATCTTAAAATAGTGATAATGGGTGATCACTGGTGATTTCCTGCCTGTAATTAAGGCTAAGCTAGGAGGATTGTTTGAGAATAGGAGTTTAAGACTAGCAAGAGTGAGACCTGTCTCTACAAAAAAAAAGAAAATTAGCTGGACATGGTGGTGCTGCCTGTAGTCCTAGTTCCTCAGGAGACTGAGGCAGGGGGATCCCTTGAGCCTAGGAGTTTGAGCTTACAGTGATCTGTGATGACCATGCTGTACTCTAGCCTAGGTAACAGATCAAGATCCTGTCTCAAAAAAAAAAAAAAAAATTAGTGATAATTAATTCTGGGTTATTTCTATTTTCTGTTCCTTACTTGCTAGAAACTTTTAAGGGAAATAACTTAGACATATTTATTTATTTATTTATTTATTTTTGAAATATACAAAGTATACTTTGGTTTTCTGAAGATAATGTGCAAGCCATGGATCACTTTTTGTGTGTTTGGCCCCCCATATTAATAGTTGGTGCATTTCTGATCTTGTGACTCAGCTCCTAACCTTCCTGATCCCCTTTCTCATATTTGCTTTGGGGTCTTACTGCAGTCCCAAAGGGGCATCATGGCGACGCTAGAGATGGAAGAGGGTTTGGACGACCTTTCCCCACTAACTCAGCTTATCATCACTCAGTAGGTACTTCTCATTTCCCCCTACCATGAGGGTGAATGCAGAACAGGAGTCCTGTCAGTGGTGATGATTAGCACATCAGAACCACCAGAGTACTCTGATTTGCCTCCTGGTCCCTCTAGTAAAACATATCGCTGTTCCCTTCCCACAACATAAACCTGAGGTAGCCCTTTGCCTCAGCTTCCTATATCTTTCCCAAGGCTCCGCTTCATACTGCTCCACCTTTTATGTTATTTCCTTTTTCTCATTCCACCTTCATGCTTCTGTCTCTCTCTCTCTCTCTCTCTTTTTTTTTTTAACTCAGGTCTGTGTCTACTTGAAAGTACCGCTCTTAGCAATTAAAGGAAAGATATTTAGGAGGGAATCTGCATATTCCTGAATTTCATATAAGGAGATCTTGTGGTTAGGGAGAGATTTCTGCAATCTTGAAAATAATTTTTTTTTTTTTTTTTTGAGACAGAGCCTCAAGCTGTCACCCTGGATAGAGTTCTGTGGCATTACAGCTCACAGCAACCTCCAATTCCTGGGCTCAAGCGAGTCTCCTGCCTCCGCCTCCCAGGTAGCTGGGACTACATGTGCCCGCCACAACGCCCGGCCATTTTTTTTTGTTGTTGTTGCAGCCATCATTGTTGTTTGGTGGGCCAAGCTGGATTCGAACCTGCCAGCTCAGGTATTCGTGGCTGGTGCCTTAGCCTGTTGA
>CAUYON010122953.1:0-17371 GCA_963573935.1 Arctocebus calabarensis | reverse complement strand
AGCGAGTAGGGCGCCGACCCCATATACCGAGGGCTGCGGGTTCAAACCTGGCCCCGGCCGAACTGCATCAAAAATTAGCCGGGCGCTGTGGCGGGCGCCTGTAGTCCCAGCTACTTGGGAGGCTGAGGCAAGAGAATCGCTTGAGCCCAAGAGCTGGAGGTTGCTGTGAGCTGTGACTCCATAGCACTCCACTGAGTGCGATAGAGTGAGACTCTGTCTCCACAAAAAAAAAAAAAAGAACTATTCCAGGGACTTTTGATGCAGTCCTAAATAAAATATAAATATTCTTCTTTCACAAAGTTTAATTTCAGGTATAAGGGATATTTAATAAATGAAAGAGATTATATATTAATAGAAAGAAATAAAAAAAAAGAATGAAAAATTGAGAATAAAGAAAACCATGTGCTTATACATGTTATGTGGAAAAATAAGATGGAGAAGGAGGATTGGGAGTTTTGAGTGGTTTGTGCATCAATTTCAAGTAATGTTATCATTGAGAAAATAATATAGGAATACCTTGGAGATTTTGGTAGGTTTGGCTCCAGACCACCACAATAAAACTAGTATAGCACTAAAGGGAGTTACATGAGATTTTTGGTTTCCCAGTGCATATGAAAGTTATGTTTACACCATACTATAGTCTATTAAGTGTGCAATAACATTATATCTAAAAAATGTACATACTTTTTTCATTACTAGAAAATGCTAATAATCATCAGAGACTTTGGTGAGTCTTAATCTTTTTGGTGGTAAGAGATTCTTGTGTCGGTGTTAATGGCTGCTGAGTGATCGGGGAGGGGGTGGTTGGTTGCTGCAGGTTGGATTGGCTGTAACCATTTCTTAAATAAGTCAACAGTGGCTTGACACCTGTAGCTCAAGGGGCTAGGGTGCCAGCCACATACACCCAAGCTGGTGAGTTTGAGTTCAGCCTGGGCCCACCAAATAACAATGATAACCACAACCAAAAAATAGCCGGGCATTGTGGTGGGTGCCTATAGTCCCAGCTACTTGGGAGGCTGAGGCAAGAGAATCGCTTAAGCCCACGAGTCGGAGGTTGCTGTGAACTGTGACGCCCCCATGGCACTCTACCCAGGGTGACAGCTTGAGACTCTGTCTCAAAAAAAAAAGGAACAACAGTGAAGTTTGCTATGTCAGTTAACAATGGCTTTCACAAAATTTTCTCTATATTTCTCTATAGTATGTGATGCAGTTTGAAAGCATTTTACCCATAGCAGAACATTTTTCAATCTTTTACGACAATGCTGCTGTTTTATCAACTAAGTTTTTGTCAATTTCTCAGTCTTTGTTATCTCAACAAGGTTCTTAGTATCTGCTCCAGGAGTATATATCAAGAAAACACTTTCTTTGCTCATCCAAGAGAAGCAACTCCTCATCTGTTCAAGTTTGATCATGGGATGGCCAAGCCTTGGTTAGCAACACAAATAGACTAAGACAGCATCTTCTTCTTATATAAGGCTGTGTCATCTTCACTGAAAATCTGTCATTCAGTGTAGCCACCTTCATTAGTTATCTTAGCTAGATCCTCTGGATAGTATTGGTCTTTGATATTATTCTCAGGGATCCAATGTCAGTCTCTGCTGCATCCAGTGGTGGCCATAGCCAGATTGGCTTTGGTGAGTGAAAGTCTATGTTGCTGAGCCTGTGTATAACTTACATTTCTGACAGCATTATAGGTCCATAATATGTTCATTAGGTGGCTGGAGAAAGAGTCTGATTGGTATCTATAGTCATTCTGTTTATCTATCTGTCTATCTATTTATCTGATTATTACAATGTTTCTCTGTTGAGGGGATCTTTTGGTAAGCATTCACATAAGATACAAATATCTACACAGTTTTGGGGAGAAAGGTCTATCTGTGTAACTCTTTCCTAAATTTCCTAGTCAATTATGTTCCTTCCAAGTCACTGACCATCTAGCCAAACCATTGCCCACAGTCCATGAATCAGTATATGAGTTTGTGAACTCATCCTAAAAAAAGTGCTACATGTCTCATTGCTGAATATTGCTACTGTCACTTTCAACGTACTCCCCTTGTAACAATGGAGTGCCTTCAGCAAGCATATTTTAAAAAGAATTTGAAATGAACTTATCAAGTGCCTGAAAGAACTTCTTTTCCTTCCCATATATTTTGGAGAGGATGGCAGCCATAGTTCAATTAATAGAGTTTTAAATAATAATAATAGATTTCAAATATTGGGCTAGGTTTGGGATTGGATCGTACTTCCTTTTACATTTGTTCTTTAGATTATTCATTAGGTTGCTAATGTGCTCTCTTTCTATTTTTTGGATATAGGCATCTAATGCAATAAATTTTCCTCTTAGGACTACTTTTACAGTGTCCCACAGGTTTTGGTAGCTGTGTCCTCATTGTTGTTATGTTTAAGGAAGTTAGTTATTCTTTTATCTCTTCCTTTACCCTACTGTCATCAGCATAAGGTTGTTAAGTTTCTATGCCTTTGTGTGGGGACAAAAGTTTTTGTTGAACTTAAGTTTCATCTTTATTGCTTTGTGGTTCGAAAGGTAAGGTATAATTTCAATTCTTTTACTTTAGTTGAGGTTGGATATGTGTCCTGGGATATGATCTATTTTGGAGAATGTTCCATGGGCTGATGAGAAGGACATATATTCTTTAGCTTTGGGATGTGTGTTCTGTATATATCTATTAAGCAGAGTTGTTCTAGAATTCCTCATATTTATAAGTCCCCCATATCTTTGTTCCCTCTTATCAGAGTTGTTCTAGGGTCCCTCATATGTTTAAGTCCCTCATATCTTTGTTTAGTTTCTGTTTAGAAAAGTGGTTCTCAACCTGTGGGTTGCAACCCCTTTGTAACAATGAAAATACATAGTGGCATTAGGAAGGTTGAGAACCACTGATTTAGAGGATCTGTCCAGCTCTGTAAGAAGGGTGTTAAAGTCCCCCTACTATTGTGGTGTTATAGGATATTGTTGTTCAGAACAATTAAAGTCTGTTTCATAAAAATGGAAGCATTTTAGTTGGGTGTATAAATATTTAGAATTGAAATGTCCTCTTGTTGTATTGTTCCCTTGAATAGTCTTTGTCTTTTTTGACTTTAGTTGCTTTAAATCCACTTATATATGAAAGTGAGATTGCAACCCCTCCTTCTGATTTCCATTTGCCTGAAATATTGTTTTCCATCTCTTTAGCCTGGGTGTTGTTTTGTCCTTCAATGTTAGGTGTCTTTCCTGGTTACAGTATATGGATAGTTTGTGTTTTTATTAATCCAATTGGGCAGCTGTGCCTTTTTAGTGGAGAAATCAAGCCATTAACATTTATTGAGAGAACTGATAAGTGTAGCTGAGATCTATTCATCTTATTTTGTGAAAGTCTTTTGCTTAGTTTAACCCTTTGTGCCTTTGTGGAAGCTGGGTTTTGACCATTAGTTTGTAGGTGTTTACTTTGCTGATTGTCCATTGTGATAGTCAGTGTGGAGAATAGGTCTTAGTATTTCCTGTAGAGCTGGTCTTATTATAGTGAATTTCCTTAATGTTTGCATGTCAGTAAAAGATTTGATTTCTCCATCTACTTAGAAGCTTACTTTACCAGGATACAGAATTCTCTTTGAAAATTATTTTGTTTAAGAAGAATAAAGGTAGATGGCCATTCTCTTCTGGCTTGGAGAAATTCAGCTGAAACATCTGCTATAATCCTGAACGATCTGTCCCTGTAGGTCAATTGGTGCTTACTCCTGCATGCTTGCAGAATTTTCTTTCTTCTTGACTTTCGATAGGCTCAGTACAATGTGTCTTGAAGATGCTGTATTTGTGTTGCGATGATGTGGGGTTTGATATTCCTCTAAAAGGTGGGTTTTGGAATCATTAGTGAAACTTGGGAAATTTTCATTTATGATATCCTCCAGAAGGGCTTCCCTTCCTATGGGACATTCTTCTTCCCTTTTTGGGATATCTATTATTCATTTGTTTGAATGCTTCATGAAGTCTCATAATTCTCTGAGTGAATGTACTGCTTTCTTTCTCTTTTCTGCCTCTTTAACTTCCTGGGTTAGCTCAAGAGTTTTATCTTCTAGCTCTTATATTTTTTCTTCTCCATGGTTTAATTTGTTATTGATACTTTCTACTGCATCTTTACATTCTTAGATTGACTCCTTCAATTTCTTAAGCTCCACCATATTCTTTCTTTATTCTTCATACCTTTTATCCATTTTTTGATTTTCTCATCAATTCCCTTTATTGCCTTTACCATCCATATTTTAAATTTCCTTTCTGTCATTTCCACTAATTCTATATAGGTGGAATCCTCTGTGGTAGCTTCCTCATGTTCTGAGAGTAGGATGGTGTGGGGGGTGGAGTTTACTTTTTTGGTTTTTCATGTTGCCAGAATTTTTCTGTTGGTTCCTCCGTATGTATGTTTTCTTCTTGTTCACTTCCTTCCCCTATTTTTTCCTTTTACAACCTCCTTTGCTTTAAATTACTTTGTCCTGGAGTTTAGGTGTTCAAAGGGCCCTTTGGTATAAGGCCAAAAGGAAGAGAAGGGTAAAAAGTGATAAGGGAGAAAGAAAAGAAAAAGAAAAAGAGAAAGTGAAATAGAAAAAGAAGGGGAATGAAAGAAGAATTGAAGAGAAGGAGGGAAGAAGGACATAAAAAGAGAAAGAGAGCAACAGGAGAAATGGTACTGATCAGCAGGGTGCTATGACCATAACCAAAAATCTAGGCCTTTAGGGGGCCAGGCTGGGCGACTACCTTGAAGTCAAGATCTCCTTACTTGCCTGGATAAAAGTAAGATCTGACCTCTACTAAATATAGAAGAAAAAAAGAGAAAATAATAGCAGTATGTCACATGGGGAGCTACCAGTACCATCTTTCCATAGGCCAAAGCTAGAAGGATACCCTAGACTATGAGCTCATGACATCCTCATTGAGATAGACAAACTGTGACCCTGCAACACAGAGAAAAGGAAGACAAATAATAAAAAATAAATATAAAAATACAATTAAAAAATAAAATTAAAAATACAATTATAAAAGATAAAGAAAAGTGTGGGATATCTTAGCTGTTGTATGAGAAATTTATGTGGGAAAGATGAGCAGAGTAGAAAAATATTTACCAAAGGAGAGAAAAAAGGAGAGAAGTAAAAAAAGGAAGAAAGAATATAAGGAGCTGAAAACGTATAAGAAAAATGTAGGAGCCCTTGCTATTGAAGAATGTAAAAATGAAAAAACAAAAATACAATCAAACAACCACAACAACAAAAAAGAGAAAAAGAAACTAAGACTAATATATCAATATATTATCTGCACACCAGGTGGTACTGTGGTGTTAGGAGGTGGAGGACACACTCTGCTTTTGCTATACGTAAAATGTAAGCCACTTTCTAGTTGCAGAGGAAATTGGGTCTTCTCATCCTGACTTATTTGCCCCAGGGCCTGGTCACTTTGTCAGCATTCAGTCCTCTTGCCAGCTTCTTTAAGAGGCACGTCAAACAGTACCCACTGAGGACAACATGGCCTTCCTGGTGGTTCAGGGTTTGCTCAGCTCACCCCAAGGATGTTTGCCTAAACTCATTAAGTATGCCAGAGCTGGCTGTGCACTGGGTTCCTATGAACTGTTCCTCCAGTGTAATCTTCCCACCATGCTGATGCCTAGTTAGCAGCCAAGCCAATGGGTGATCTACTCTGCCCAGTATCCAATCTCAGCCTCTGAATGCTGTTCCATGCCCCTCACTCATTTAAGCAGTTTAAATTGCTCTCTGGAGCTGTTTAGTCCAAAATCAATAAACTGCAGGACAGCTCTTTCCTGTCCCCAGACTGTGTGCAGGCGGGTGGTCTGGCCCTTGCCCGTATACAAGC
Source organism: Arctocebus calabarensis (assembly GCA_963573935.1). Classification (NCBI taxonomy): domain Eukaryota; kingdom Metazoa; phylum Chordata; class Mammalia; order Primates; family Lorisidae; genus Arctocebus; species Arctocebus calabarensis. Next base: position 11,523 of record CAUYON010122953.1, on the reverse strand, counting down.
ACTTGCCTTCTGTGCAGGCTCTCCTCAGTTCCAGACCTCCTCACTGGCTCTTGGAGTCCTCCACTCCTTTGCTGTGTCTTTAGAGTGATGTCTGGGTAAGTTCCCCAGCCACAGATGGCTGGAGTTCTAATTCCCCTATCTCACAGGGAATGGCTAGTAAGAAGTGTTTCTAATTCACCATCTTACTCTGCCTCTCTGAATAAATATTTTTTAGTTTAAATATATTGTTACCACTCAGAATTTGTTTTTGGTGAGAGTATATATGTGGTGTGTTCATGTGTGCACGTGAATATGTATATGGTTTAATATTTACTAGATAGAAAACTGGAATTAAAAAGGGGAGTGTCTATAACTCATGGTATCAGTGTAGGAAAACCTGAAGCAGACCAGAATGGAGTCCTGTGAGCTCCTTGGGGTATGTGGTAAGACTCAGGGGAGGATGCCTCATGCGGTTGTGAGATGTTGTCTAGAATGTATATTGAAATCTCAGATATTATTTTACATTGAGTAATTAGATATGGGGAAATGAACCTGAAACAAAACCAAACCATTCAAAGCCTTTTCTAAATGACAGTGGTTTGTCTAGGAAGGACTTGAAGTATGTGCTCTCAGAGAGATGTGGGCCTGAGGATAGGGCACACAGGTAACTAAAACAGTATTTCTTCAAATGTGCTTCCTGGACCAACACCATTAGCATCATCTGCTCCTTATTAGAAATGCAAATGCTTAGACCCTAAAGACTCAGAAACTCTGGAGGTGGAGTCCAGCAACTGTCTTTTAATGTGCCCTCTGTATTATTCTGACACATGATAAAGTTTGAGAACCACTGTACTAAGGCTTAGTCTTGTTTGATAAAAAGTTAGTTTCTTTTTCACATCTTAATTCTTGTTAGCTATACTAAACCTTAATTTAAGTTTAAAATGTCTCTTCAGTACTAATTGATGGCCCTGCAGAGAATAAAGGGACAGAATAGGAAAGATTAAACAAGTGAACAAAGACTGTTATAAAACTGAGTGGACGTAGGGCTGCTAAGCTGTGGAGAAAGTAAAAAAGAACTGTGAGACAGTCCTCACTCCGCCTTCCTCTGTATGTGCTTTGGGGAAGGAGGAAGGAAAAAGAAACAGAATTTTTTAGGGTTTTAATATGAGCTGCCTTGTGGTGTAATTTTAATTCTGAACAGCACCCAGCCTTATTATTGTTCAAAATTCTACCCTAGATTTGTGTCTGGTTTATATACTCATCATGGCTTCTATATTGTTGGACAAAAGAAATCAAGTTATGTTAGTCTTTGAAATACCCCTTTCAAAATAAAAGCATTTTTGTTGGGAATAATACGGTATTAGTATTAGGAGGTGAGAGATGAAGGAAGAAAAGGAGGAAGGGAGTGAGGGAGGGAGGAAAGTAGGAAGGGAGGCAGGATGATGGATTTTCTTGAGCTGGTCAAATGATAAAAAAATGTAGAAATGTGTGTGCCTGGGGGATAAGGGAAGGGCTCTGTGTAAGCCCAGGAAATAAAATCACAGAAATTAGGAGAATGAAAAGATAAAATGCTGTTAATTAAATGACAAAAAGGTATGGTTAAGGAGATAGGGAGAGATACTTACTAAAACTGAAGATATTCTTGAAGTGGTTCTATTTTTTGTGTGTAATTATTACAACTTTTGTGGTCAGAAATAATTATTTTTACAACTGTTTATTTAACCCCCCAGGAATTAGAAAACTTGGTTTCTAATTTAAGTTTAATCATTTCATGTAGTGTACTGTTGTAGATTAATACATAAAAATATCTTTGAATTAGATGTAATAATATTTTTTTCAAGCAAGTCGGATCTTATTTGGTAGAGAAGATAAAATTAAAAATCAAATAGTCAGAACATAGAAAACAACTCCTTTTATATTATAAAACATAATAAAGATTTTTAAATAATTCAGTAGGATAATTGTTACATAAAATGTAATGAGGCAGTGCTGCACATTTCTGAAAGCTCAACATTATATGGCATGGTAGTTTTATGTGGTAGCTTTACAGAAGGCTCATATCATTCAATTTGTTATACTTATTGGAACTGCATTTCAATTAAAACACTTCACAATATCCTTATTCTTTTTGAAATATTTTAAAACCCATTAGTGTGTCGGTGACTTGGCATTGCTCTCTAATTGTAATAGATTTCAAGTGATAAAAATTGATTTTAGTAGCATACTTTGTACAGTCAGCATCGGTTATCTGAATATATTATAGTCCTCTGTAACTTAAAACATTATTCTATGTTATTAGAAGGTTTCGTTGTCTGAACTTGAGATTATGTGGGCAGTTTATTCTTCATTAAAAGAAGGATTTACATTTAGAGGAAATGTAATGAAATGTGGAATTCTAAGAAATGTTAAGATATTTAAAACATTTTAAAAACCTTTTTATGCATACAGCTAAATTATACTAATAGATTCAATGTAACTATCTCTTAATAAAACTATAACATTTTAGGAATTCTGTCTTATATGTATGTAATTTTTATTATAAATAATATGCATGTTACAAAACCATAATAGAAAAGATCAAATTTTATATTTCTATAGGCTTTGTGACTTTATTAATTATAATAACCTTCAAATCAACCATTTTTTTAAATAAAAAATTTATTACATTAAAATATATGTAGAAAAGTACATGAATTACACATATTAGTGTGCATCTCAATACATTTCTAAAGTGAATGACCCAGGTAACCATTCTCAAGGTGAAGAAATGAAACATTATAAGGATTCTTAACCCTAGTTTCTCCCCATGCTGTTCTACTTACTACCACTGCCCCAAAGTAGTACCACTATTCTGGTCTGTTACCACTGGTTTATTTTGGTGGTTTCTCAATTTACTTGTAAATTAAATAAGGTGGTGTACTGTTTTCTGTCTGGCTTCTTCCACTCAACCTTATAATTTGTGGGCTATAATCCATGTTGTTGCATACAGCAACTCATTTGCAATATAATAATGTTTTGCAATTAACTCATTTGCAATATTATAATGTTTTGTAAATTGTTTATTCATTTTATTACTGATGGAAATTTGTGTTGTTTTCAGTTTGCTGCTTTGATGAATACTGTTATAGTGAATATTCTTATACAGTTTTTTATTACACATGCATATACATTTCTTCTGATTATATACTTTGGTGTAGAATATCTGGGTAACAGAATCTGTAGATATTCCATTTTATCAGATCTTTGTTAATAGCTATTCCAGAGAATATAGTGTATTTAAATTTCTACTAGTAGTGTAGAAACTTCTAGTTGCTCCATAATCTCACCAGTATGCAGTATTGTTAGTTTCTTTTATTTTGGCGCTCTAGTTTATGAGTATTTCACTGAAGCTTTAATATGCATTTTCCTGATGATCACATGTAATAAAGTTTAATTTTTTTCATATGGTGTTTGGACACTTGGAAATACTCTCTTAAAGTGCATCTTCATGTCTCTTGCCTATTTATTAGATTATTTTCATTATTGAGTTGTAACAATTTTTTATATCTTATTGTTATATTTAGGTTTTTCATTTTCTTAATAATAACTCTTAATGAGCATAATGACTTAATTTTAATAGGATCAAATTTATTCCTCTTTTCCTTATAGTTATTGCTTTTACTATTTTGCTTAAGAACTCTTTTCTTTCCAAAGTTCTTATGTTTTTGTTTACAAAAGGTTTATTAATTTGCTTTCCACAATTCGATCTTAATATTTTCTGAAGGAATGTCGCACAGATATTTGTGAATAAGGTTAGTATGGAATATTCCTTTCTTGTATTTTTCTTGTCAGTCTTTATCATTAAATTTTTGTTTCTTCCCTTCTGGCTTCAAGAGAAAAAGAAGTGGAAAGTTCAATAGTGAATTCCACTATTTTTCTGATTATATGTTATTTAAAAACTTCAGTGGTTTTTGTGTTTTGTTTATTGAGTTTTCGGTATAATTCAATTCTAAATATATCCTATTTTACATTATCTTATCTTCTTGGATTTATAAGTTACTTAAAATTGTGTTTAAAATTTCCAAATGTTTTCAGGTTTGTTAAAAAACATTCAGTATTTTGGCAACTGATTATTAAAATAACTAAATATCTTTATAGTCAAGAAATACGAAAAAAAAAAAAAAAGAAATACGTATTTTCCAGCAGTTGAGTGCAATATTCTATAAATGCCACCCAAATTGTGCTTATTAATTGAAACTTTTGTATCTTCTGTAAGGATACAGAATGTGAGTGATATGTTAGAAACGCTCATTTATAATGATGTATTTTTACATCATCATGTGCTCTACTTCTTAGGGTTCTATTTAGTTTTTGTTTAATAGCTTTCAAATCCACATTTTTAGGTGCCTTCTTGTAGACTGAATTATAGCCTTCTGGTAGACTGAATACTTCATCATGTTGTAATACCTTTCTTCATCTGTACTCATGCTATTTTTGGCTGTATCAACTTTCAAAAAATATATATATTTATTTTTAATTATTATAGGTATATAATAGTTGTATAACTTTATAGGGAACATGTGATGTTTTCATACAATTATACAATGTGAATAAATCAAATCCTGGTAATTGGGGCATTATCACATCAGGCATTTAACATTTTTTTGTGTTAGGAATATTTCAATTCCACTCTTTTAGTTATTTTAGTAATATAATCAACTCTACTTATTGATTATAGCCACTTTGTTGTGCTATCAAATATTGTTAATATTGTTCATTGTATCCAATTATATTTTTGTAGCCTTAACCACTCCCATTTTATAGCCTCCCTCCCACTACCCTTCCTACCCTCTGGTTACCATCATTCTACTCTCTACCTCCATAAGATCAATTGTTTTTAATATTTAGCTCCCACATATGAATCAGGACATGCAAGATTTGTCTTTCTGTGTTTGGCTTATTTCATTTAACATAATGTTCTCTAGTTCCTTCAATGTTGTTGCAAATCAGCATTTCTTTCTTTCTTTTTTTGGTTAGAAGTTTTCTGGTAGAGCATTCTTTATCCTTTTACTTTCGACTAGTCTCTGACCACATGTTTGGGGTGGGGCCCTTCTCTATTAACATATTCAGGGAATAGGTGGATTTTGTTTTGATAAACAGGTTGCAGAATCTGTTTCTGTTTTCTCCTTTTTTTTTCTTTGCTTTGTTTTCTTTCTTTTGATTGAAATGATTCAGGTTTTTTCCATCTGTATTTCAACTGTCTGGTTTACTAGTTTGGGACATATGTATTCTAGTTTTACATTGTTTTTGGTGAATATCTTTGGTGTCACTACATGCACATATAATAAAGTTTATGTTTTTTCAAGATCTTTGCTCTCCTACTTAACAATAGTTTTATTTAACCTTACAAATTGTCTTATACAACAAATTGCTATTTGGGTTTACCTACATTTATTACTTTCTTCATTTATCATTATTTTTTGCATTCAAATCTTCTTTCTAGAATAATTTTTCTTCTTGAGGTATATCTTTTAGAATCGTTTTAGTGACAGACTTTAGTGATAAGTACCCTTATTCATTTACTCATTCAAATCAGCATATATCATGTGCTAGGGATAAAGTGATCTATAATATATAAAAAAATCCCTGCTGTCATGAAGTATAATTCTAAGAAGAGAGATAGTTAATAAACAAGGTCAAATATAAAATATGTGGTATGTAGCATGTTACATAATTGTTAGAAGAAAGAATTTAAGGAGCCAAATGCTATATGAGATTTAGATAGGCTTATTTCATTAGACAGGGTAGTCAAGGAAGGCTGTCTGGGTAGGTCGCTTTTGAATCAAGATGAGGAAGAATTGAGCGAATACATAGGTATCTAATGAAAAAGCAGTGGGAACAAATGGAACAGATGCTACAAAAAGGCCTGGCCGTTCAAGATACAGCAAGGAAGTTAGTAAGGTTACAACAGAAGAGAAGATTTGGAGATTAGAAGGTGTGCTCAGAGGTATAATGTATTCTTGGAGGATACCTGGCCTGGTAGGTCATACTTCACAGTGAGATGGAGGGTGTCAGAGGGTTTTCATTTATATTTTTAATGAATTAATTAACCAATTAATTAATTATTTTTTCTAGTCAGAATCTCACTTTGTCACCCTTGGTAGAGTGGCATGGCATCATAGCTCACAGTAACCTCAAACTCTTGGGCTCAAAGATTCTCTTACCTCAGCCTCCCAAGTACCTGGGACTAGAGATACCCACCACAACACCTGGCTATTTTTAGAGACAAGGTCTCACCCTTGCTCGGGCTGGTCTCGATCTTCTTCGTTTAGCAATCCATCTGCCTTGGCCTTCCAGAGATTTGTGTATACCCAGCCAATCAGAGGGTTTTTAATAGACAATTTATATTTTACTCTTGTTTTATAGGTTATAGACTAGAGTTGATCAACAGTAGAAGCAATTAATAGGCTATTGTCATATCTGTGAAAGATAATGGTGTTTTGTAATAGAATGTTGGCAGTCAGGGTGATGAGTTTTATAATTTAAGTATTTTCTGGAAGATAATGCTAATAGTATATGCTGATGGTTCTGATGTAGTTTATTAAAAAAAAGGAGAAGTCATGGGTGACATAAAATTTTAGGGCTGAACAACCAGCAGGGGAGATTAGCCATTGACTGAGATGAAGACAAATGTAAGAGCTGCTGATTTGGGGAGGATTTATAGGGGCTTAATTTTGCATAGGTTAAATTTGAGATGCCTGATACTCTATAGCATATAATGTACTACGGCATTTTTAATGTGAAAATATTTTAATTATATCTTTGTTCTTGCAATATGGTCTTGCTATCTGTATCACTATGATATTTAATTTTTCTTAGCATTTTCAAGAGTCATTCTACTGATTTCAGACTTCCTTTGGCACTGCTAATCAATCAGTCTTCAAATTAATTGTCATCTGTTTACAGGTAATCAGTCTTTACCTGTTTTTAAGATCTCTTTGTCGTGTAACTTAACTGTTATCTTGCAACTTAGGCTGGTATTGAGCATTCTTCTATTAATGCAATTTTTTTCCTTTTGTTGTAATCATTCAGGAATTTTTCTTTGCCCTTAATTTCATTAACTTGAAAAGATATGAGAGTGTTATTTGTTTACTTTTTTGTTTATTTGTTCTGCTTGCATCTAGTTGAGCCTTTTAGTTTGAGTATATATGTCTTTCTCTCTCTCAAAAAATTTCTAATACTAGTCTTTAAAAATAAAATTAAATTTATATTGCAGTTTATAGTCCTAGAAAGCAAATTACTTTGAGAGCATGTGAAGTCTACATATTATAAAATTCAACTAGTCCAGAGACATTATAGCAGGAACGATAGTTTCAGTTCTATCAGAGTGAGTAGGGATATGATGTTAACTCTAAAATTGATAGGATTACTTAAACAGCTAGAAATATTTTCTAAACAATAGTAATGATGAGCTTAATGGCTATCAAGTTTAAGATGTGAACTCTAAAAATGAGTTTATTCTTAGAAATTCTTAGCAATTTTTTCCCATAGAGCTTCATCAGCCTTCTATTTTGTTTTATTTTTTATTAGCCAATGTTGCAACTTCTAGCTTTCTAGATTGCTTTATCTTTCAGTATCTTCTCTTATGCTTGTGTTGTATGTTCTTGTAATATAATTTGTCCCATTTTTTAACTCATTTGCAAAAATCAAAAACTAATTCATTCTGCTTTTCAAATCATGTGTTTACATATCTTTATTTTATGATCCAAGGAATTATTTCTGTCTTTATTGGTACTTTTATAAATGTCTTTTTTCATTTGATCCCATATTTTCCAGTGATTTTTTTGTGTTAGCCTCTCTGTCTTGGACATTAAATATTTTGATTTTAAAGTATGAATTTGAATGTTCTTTTCACTTTGTTTCTTTGGTTATGAGGTATTTTTCTTGGGTTATTAATCTTGTTATATCTTTTCAATTGTGTTGTCTTTCCTCAATTGCTTGGCAGTCCTTGATTTTGTGCTCAACTTTGAAATTGAGTTTTCTTGCTTGAGTGTTTAGATGATGTCTCATTAAAACTTGTCTGCTAGTGGCTTGGCGCCTATGGCTCAATGGGCTAAGGTGCCAGCCACATACACCTGAGCTGGCGGGTTCGAATCCAGCCCGGGCCCCCCAAACAACAATGACGGCTGCAACCAAAAGATGGCCGGACGTTGTGGTGGGTGCCTGTGGTCCCAGCTGCTTGGGAGGCAGAGGCAGGAGACTCGCATGAGCCTAGGAATTAGATGTTGCTGTGAGCTGTGATGCCATAGCACTCTACCCAGGGTGACAGCTTGAGGCTCTCTCCCCCCCCCAAAAAAAACAACAAAACTTGTCTGCTAGTGCAAAGACAAGTGTTAAGTGGAATGGGACATCAGAACTATATGCATAAACCAAAGTCTTAGGCAAACCATGACAAGTCACCCAATCATTAGTCTCTAGGATATTAGTTTTTGCTGGTATAGCTTACTGAGACCAGAGAAGAAGCTTCTGCTAATAGGACTTGCTCCATAAATTGTTTCCAGTAAGAAGGAAAGGTAGCTAACATGTGCCACTAAATGGGATACGCTGACATTTGGGCTCCACCTTCTGTGTTTCACTACGCCATCTGATACACTTCCTTTATCTGTCTGTCTCAGTTTCTCTATTTGTTTTCCCTGTTATTGCTATTCTCCCTCCCCCATATATTCATAGGACAGAGCCACTTTTGGGAGAGGGAAGTCTAGTGCTTAATTGTTCTTGCTTAAATATCTCACATAAGGACCCTGCTGTTTCTTCCTGAGTTTTGTCTTGTATGCTTATTTTTCCTTCAGTGCATGCTCTCAACTGAGGTTTTCTTTCCCAATCTTACCTACTTTCCATCTTTCAGAAAATTTTCATGTTCTCTAGAGTCTCCTGTATTTTTATAGCTATTCAATTATTTAAAATATATACATATATTTTTTCTTTTACTTTCTAGAGCTTACATCTTAACTCTGGAAGTTATTAAATTCATTGTTACCATTGTTTAGGAGACATTTCCAGCTATTTAGTAATGCTATCAATTTTAGAGTTTATGTCATGTCCCTATTTACCATAATAGAACTGGACGCTATTCATTTCTGCTCTGATGTCTGTGGATTACTTGAGCTGGTTGAATTAGCAGAGTAATCCTTTTCTAGGATTAGAATTGTAATAGGAATTTAGTTTTAATTTTAAAAATTATGTTAGTAAATAAAATTGTACATTTGATGTATAGGTCTATTCATTTAAAAAATCAGAATTCACAGGGCGGTGCCTGTGGCTCAAAGGAATAGGGCACTGGCCCCATATGCTGGAGGTGGCGGGTTCAAACCCAGCCCCGGCCAAAAACTGCAAAAAACAAAACAAAACAAATCAAAATTCACAGCTCTGTTTATAAGTTATACCATACATATATTTGCATAAAAAAAGTGTTGCTTTATAGAGAGATAATCTTAAAAGTAGTTTTTTAAAATGTGATTACTATCTCATTAATTTCACAAGTTCTGTATAAGTGATCTTAGTCTTGATAAAAGTAGAGATATTGAAATTTGCCTAATCTTTGTTAATTGACATTGAATATAATCAGACAAGTACTACTATATTTATAAAATATTTGGAAGGAACGTATCAACTTGAGACTTTAAGTGATATAAATGTATCAATTTGAGACTTTACGTGATATAAATGATATTTCACGTGATATAAATGATATTTCACAGAGATTATTTGTATTTTAAAGTCTTTTTGACTTTGATAACTTTAAAACTGCATCCAGTGCTAGGCAGAAAAATGGTGTTACATAAAATCATAGCATCAGTGTAGTGTATGAAGGAGAGATTATGGTTGCACTTTTAGCCTTTTTATTTCACCATAAATGAAATTCACTGTTCAGTATGGCCTCTTGAACTGTTTTCTAGTCAAGTTATTTTGTGAAGATTAAATTAAATTCATTGCAGAGTACATGCTTTCAGAGATTGTAACAATTCCTTTCTGTTTGGGTTCTATGATGATTTTTTATTTTTAGTGTGGTAAAAACTTCAAAAAGATAGTTTTCTGTCTCATTGCACCTTTTTCAGATAAGTTCTCATACCTCACTACAATGTTTTATTTAATTCAAATTGAAGTGAACCTACATCAGTGAGAAATAACAAAAGGTTCCTTCAATGTCTGCTTTGCTTTTTCAGAGTAGGAACACAACGTGTACTTCCAAGATTACTCAGAGGGCATGCAAATGTTTGGTAGAATTTGAGTAACTGGTATATTTAGAACATATGAATCCTGAAAATTTGAGTGCTGTAAATTTTTAGTTTGTAGACAGTATAATGCCTCCTACCCCACCATGTATATACCTTAATCTCTGGAACCTGTGAATGTGTCCATGTTACATGGCAAAAGGAGTTTACAGATACAACTAAAAGTTACTATTCAACTGCACTTAAAATAGGGTGGTTAATCTGGACTATCCATTTGGGCCCAATCTGATTACTTAGACTCTGAAAATCATAAAAAGGCAGAAGACGGAGATGCAGCAGAAGAGGGAAAAAGAAGAGAGATTGAAAATGTTAGAGGAACTTGAGGAGGACAACATGAGCACAGCAGCCAGAGCAGCCTCTAGAAGCTGAGAATGACTCCTGACCACGTGCTGCCAGGGAAACCTTGGCTCCTACATTGTCATAGAACTCAATTCTGCAAAAATTTGAATATCCCTTGAAATGATTTCTCTTCTCTAATCCAGAAAAAGAGCACTTTCATTTTGGCCTCATGAGACGCAGGCAGATAAACAAGGCAAGGCTACCAGATTCTGACCTAAACAACTGTGAGATAATGAATTGTGTTATTTTAAGCCAGCAAATTTGTGGTAATTTCCTACAGTAACAATAGGAATCTAATAAAATTGACAGTATTTTGTTTTTCAAAAATAACAGACCTCAGAAAGAGGCAGAAATCTCATCATGAAAAATAAATTGAAATGATAGGAAAATAATGCATTTTGTTCCAGATGTGCTTTGTTAGGTGCTGGGATATGATAAAATAGAAAGTGATGAAAACTGAAGACATTTCTGCCTACATGGGGTTTATATCGTAGTGGGATTGACAGGTAACAAATAAATAGAGAAGCACATATAAAACCACATGTTACTGTAAAGGCCAACAACTACTTTTTTAATTTTCATGTTTAAACTTTTCATGTAAGGGTTTTCATGGGTCAGGGTGCTGTCACCTAGGTGGGCTACCAGTTACTTTTTTAGTGACCTGAGAGTTTTACGTTTTTAGAAGTAAAAAGAGAAAAGTCTAAAAAGAATGAAAATATGGGGCGGCTCCTGTGGCTCAGCGAGTAGGGCGCCAGCCCCATATACCGAAGGTGGCGGGTTCAAGCCCGGCCTTGGCCGAACTGCAAAACAAAACAAAAAAATAGCCGGGCACTGTGGCGGGCGCCTGTAGTCCCAGCTACTAGGGAGGCTGAGGCAAGAGAATTGCTTAAGCCCAAGAGCTGGAGGTTGCTGTGAGCAGTGTGATGCCACGGCA
>CAUYON010122952.1:0-24988 GCA_963573935.1 Arctocebus calabarensis | reverse complement strand
AGAATGGAGAAGCATGAACCCCATGTACTCAAGTTTGATATGAGGACAATTATTGACACGGTGGGGGTGAGGGAAGGGGAGAGCAGAGAGAGAAAGAATGAGGGAGGGGTGGGGAAAGGAAGAGCAGAGAGAGGGAAGGAGCGAGGCGGGTGGCGTCTTGGTGTGTGCCCACCTTTTGGGGGCAAAACACAATTGTAAGAGGAACTTTACCCAACAAATGCAACCAGTATAACATGGTTTCTTGTACCCTCAATGAATCCCCAACAATAAAAAAAAAAAGAAAAGAAATTATGAAAGCTATCAAAAGAGAATTCCCTTAACCCTCTAATACCATGTCCATAAAATTTACCTGGGTCCACATCTATTCTTTCCCCTCTCAAAGTCTCATGGTTCTATCTATGCCTCAAAACTAAAAAGAAAGGGAGGGGTAGAAGGTGGAGGAAGAAAATTTCCCATAGAAAACAAAGATATGTAGGCCAGAAGAACACTTCAGAATCTAATGTTTAGACTGATCACTCTGATGATTAGGACAAATGTGTAGGAGATAAGATGAGAAGGAGAGTAACAAGTGGCTGTCACCAACATTTACATAGATTTGAAGCCATGAGAATACACCGAGTCATCTAGCAAGTATGAAAAGAACAAGATATACTGTGGGCTCTGGCAAGAACCCTGAGAAGCCCAAATATTTAATGACAATGTAGAGGAAGCAGTGTCCATTAAGAAAGAAGAGAAGGAACAGCCAGAGTCATGAGAAGAACAAGGAAAGCACAGTGTCATGGAAGCCAAAAGAGTTCAGACCTTCAATAAAAAGAATAACATTGTGTCAGATTTGCCAGAAAAAAAAAAAAAAATTATTCCCTCATCCTATCATGAAATTATTAACAAACTCAGCGAGAGAAATTATATGTGAGCGTAGAAGTTGGGTTGGAGTGGTTTAGAAATAATGGGAGGTACGGACCAAGAGGCAACAAGTATAGACACTCTCTTGAAAATGTTGATAAGAGGAAGGGAGACACTGGATACTAGCTAGAGATGAGGGCAGAATCAAAGGAATAGGTTTTTTGTTTGTTTTTAATTTTTATTTCTATAACAGAAAATACTAGTAAATACACATAGATTAAGGGGAAAATTCCAGTACTAGGAAGAGGCTAAAGATACAGAAGGGAGAAGGAAATATAGAGTGGGTAGTAGTTGTTTATGTAAAGGATACTTTCCAAAGGGGCAAGATTTAGACAAGCAGGGTAGTACCTTCATTTGTCCCTAGACTGGTATACATATGTTGCAGGTGGTAGGGCAGGAATTCATGGGCCATTGTGCATGCTCAGTGGCCTTGCTTTACTCAGAATCATGGTGGTGAGGGATCTGAGAGGGTAAGTGGGTGAGAAGCATGGGCAAAATAGTAAAGACTTGGAGCTGTCTGAAGCCAGCGGTGGTGGGTACTTGAGAGCATAGCTGAATGATGCTGGCATGTATAACTTTGTGGCAGTGCCTGTTTGGTTGTGAAATTTTCTCAAACAGCCATAAGAGATACAGTTATAGATTATAGTTTGACCCAGAAATGGTATTTTCCTCTGGGGGCAGTAGAAGGATGTGGTGACATGGGAACTGAGGGTGTTGGGAGAAAGGACAGTTCAGAAGATCCACCTTGGGGTCTAGGACAGGGAAGAGGAAGCGGGGAGAAGGGAGATGATAAACTACAAAGAAATGAAGGAGCAGTAAATTATAGATCTCTTATTAGGCTAGGTGGAGGATAATAAGCTGTAAGGATAGGAGCAGATCAATGCCACTATAGATTCATTACCTTCTGACTAAAGTGGGCCATTAACACTGTACAGCAATCTGACCATGAGATAGGTCACTCACTCTCTAACTGTTCACAGAGATTATTTTGCATTTTTACTTGAGATTTGACCCATACTCACTCACACACTCCTATTATCAGGAGATGACCTTATTTTCTGGAAATTAATAGAATAAATTGAATCTATCATATGGGAACTCCCAGATCTACAAATAGTCCTGCATTCATACTCTTGTTTCAACTTGTCTTACATCCCAACTAAAGGCAACACTTTTGCCTGTTCTCTGAGTCTACTCTTCCCTGGCCTCTGCTTGGACCTTGATCCATCAATCATTCTCTTTTTGCTTTGGTATCTTCAACCTCTTCCTCTTTACTGACTCCATGCTATCATCTGAAATCTGTACTAATATTTTAAAGTAAAGAAAAGCCCTCTTCATTTCCACTTCCCTCTTCAGAGAACCCTTGGAGTTTAACAGTTACAGATATGTCAAATAGTAATTGTGGGACAGTGTAATATGACAGCTATTACCATTCCTTATATTATACTCATGCTCACATGTGTCACACTGAACTATAGTTGCTATTTATTTGTCTGTATCTCTATCCTCCAGACTGCAAATTATTTGTGGGCAGAGATGCTATCATGGGTACCACTATATCCTTAGAACCCAGTACACTTACTGGCAGGTAAAAGGCACTCATTATTTACTGAATGGTCAAATAAAAGCATAGATGCTTATTCATATAACAAATGTATGTAGGGGTTTTGTATATAATGTTCATTTATAAGCAATAGATATTGGGGCCATTGATTTGCTTTATCCATTCATGCGTTTGTTTTTGTTTTATATAAGATAAAACTTCCAACTAAAGGAATTTTAGAAGCCTATCTTTAGCAATAGAATAAAGAATTGACAGTTATACCTACTGAGTAAGCCAACTGTATCCGTCAATCTAAAATACAGTCAGAAGGAGAATTGGGTATACCTCTGGAATTTAACTGCAGAAAAATCTAAGGCATAATGACATTCCTATAAAATTGGGGATGAGGAGAATGAAGAGGGTACTGAAATTAAAAATAATGGTGAACAAATACCATAACTGGGAATGTATTTAGAAATGCATTCATACCAAGCCTAATGATGTATTATCACTGCTACTATAAGTCTTCTATTCCAAGATTTTTAAATGTATTTTCCGGGGACTCTTTTATCCTTCCTGTAACAATACATTTTCAATTTCACACAAATAGTTTATGAAACCTGGCATGTAGCCCAATTTATACAAATTAAGTCTACTATATAAAATGTGATGATTTAATCCAATAGATGGAAGTACTTAAGAAAACAAGGTCCTCGTGTATTTTTAAAAAGACAATATTGAAAAGTAATACATGTTAATATCCCTAATCCAAAGTGGTCCAAAATCCAAAACTTTTTGAGGGCCCACATGATGATCAAAGAAAATGCTCCATTAGAGCATTTCAGATTTCGGATTTTCAGACTAGAAATGCTCAACCAATAAGTGTAATGCAAATATTCCCAAATCAAAAAATATACAAACAAAACAAAACACCAATGTAAACCCTAAATACTTCTGGACACAAACATTTCAGATAAGTGACATATTAGTTTTAGTAAACCTGGCTTTATACACTTTATTTTGCCAGTATTGGCTTACATATATTACCAAATAGATTAAATTAGCAACCATGTTATTGACAAGTAGTGGATTCAATGAGATACCACCTTATACCTGTTAGGATAATTATCATCACAAAAACAAGAGATAACAAGAGTTGGTGAGGATGCAGAAAAAAGGGAACCTTTGTACATTGTTGGTTGGAATGTAAATTGGTACAATCATTATGGAAAACAGTATGGAAGTTCCACAAAAAAATTAAAAATATCCAAAATTGAAAAACCAGATTTCTTCCATCTCAACATCCAGGAAAATTCCCACGCACTTAAGTCCAGGGTTTCCAGGGATCCTACTTTCTGGGATGAATTTGGCACAGATTGCTTGCTCCTGCCTTCATACTGATGATCCATTAGCCGTGCTCAGAGGATAAATTGCTCTGTCTTCTGTAAACAGACTCCTTGCAGACACCCAGAGACCTCTCCTTCACCTCTCCCACATCCACCTCCCAGTAATGTTGGCCAATGGAGAAGCTGGGTGTACCCAGGACACAGGCCAGGTGAGTGAATCTCTTGGGATCTTCCTTCATGTCCTGCTGGCTCTTTGCATGCTGGATTCTCTTTAGGTCCTCAGAGACAACAAGTAAGGGAGCTGGCAGTGGCCACATTCAGGCTCATATCTTCTCAGAACCACTGGAGCTCACAGCTCATGTGCATCATGTGCTCCAGGAAGGGCCCGTGCTGCTTGATGTGTTGGGTCAGCATAGTCACCTGCCATTCTTCCATGAGAGCTTTCTCTGTTGCTGCTTGGCACATGGGGGCAGGTCAGTTTAGAATCCTCCCTTTTCAATGTCCAATTTGGGATGAAATCCAAACAGAAGATGTGCAGAGGAGGAAAGGAAATGGGATTCTTGAACAAATCCAGGCAAAGCAGGCAGATCACCTCTTCATACAGACTTTTGACCATGGTCCCCGGAGGTCACTCCTTGGCAGGCAACTGAGCTCAAATGCTTTATCTGTTTCTTGGGAGTTCTTAGAAATCTTCAATATACAATCTGACCCTCAATATCAGGATGTAGTTGTCTACAGACTTCCAGATGATGCATTTGCTGGGCCCAGTGCTTTTTACAGGAGCTGAGCCCAGCTGGATCTTTAACAGGATCTGGGCCTAAGGTCACTGTCCTAATCCATATTTCTTGGAACCTTGACTTGGATATTTCCAGTTGAAGTCTTAGAGATCCCAAGGCTGCAGCTATTGGCTCCTAGCCTGGTTGCCTATGTTGGAAATGATGCCCTCATTTATATATATAGACCTGTCTCCTCTCTGGAGCCATTTCAACCATTTTTCCTTATTGAGCTGCAAGGGGAAGATGAGGGTGGTGTCCTGAAAATTTGCCCATGAGAAATTGAGCTCTTCCTAGAAGCTTTGTAAAGAAGTCTGAAAAAGGTCAGGATGATCCAGAATCAGACAGTATGCTGTAATGGAAAGAATTGTCAGATATGGTTAAGTGCATTTTGTAGACTCTGTAGTGACAATGATATAGATGTGTTTGTAGTAAATATTATAGGTTTGTAGGCAAATAACTATGAGATATTTGGGGATGTCATGAAGCACAAAAAGCATCAGTTTTCTAGTCTGTAAATTGGGATAATTATATCTTTCAGTCAAATAGCTGTCATGATTAGAGACATCTGTGTAGTAACATTTCTAGTAAATCATCAATAGAGAGTAACAGGTTATAAGTTAACTAGATACTAGATTTTGTGGATATACACTATCTTTTTTATGTTATGGCTTTTTTGGTGGAATGTCTGATGATAGTCATCTGTGGGCAAAGAATCAGATAGAACCAATGTGAGATGCTTTGAGAAGACATAAAATTTCAGAGAGAGGGAAATAGGTCCTGGGGAAGACTAAGTTTCTCATTTTTATTTTCTCTGAAACACAGTTTCCTGAGAGATAAAGAAGTTTGACCAAGACATACTATGAGTGGTGATTCATATTATCTGGGAATTATCATATGCTCAATTCAACAATTGACCTGTTGTGTAGCTGTCAGTATACCAGGATACGTATGATAGGCATGAAGATTCCAATAGGCTTACTGAGATAATGTCAAGTTTATAAAATAGCACAAGATTGAGAAACGTGTGTAATCAATTATATAAAGGACGAAATGACTGTTCCAAAGACTGGATACCTAAACATCTGCCCAGGAGATGCAGGTTCACTTGCAAAACCCCTCTGTGTTTTCTGAGATGAAAGGTCATCTCCCAGCCAGCCAAAACTTCAGACCACTGTTGCTAAATTTTGATTTGTAAGAATTGTTTACCAACCATGTTAACTCATTAATGTGTATTCATCATAAATTTGTTTTTTTTATAATAACATTCTTTAATGAAGATTAAAAAAATCATTAAATATTATAAGGAAACAAAAATAATGGGCAAAATTCCATAGTTTTGATACTTCAGGAGATATTATATTTGTCTATAAGTGTAGCTAAACAACTATACAGTAATATTTTTAAAACTCCATTTCTTTTATGCAAAAGAAATACCCTAACACAGTAGAGTCTCATAATGCCTTGGTGAACACCAATTCGATGCTTTAAGATTTTAATATGTCATTGATAAATTTTCAAATTCAGGCAAGTTTAGAAATGTCTTCATATTGAATTCCTTAAACTCTGCGTCCTTTTAAAGGGCCAGTTTCAATTACTATAGTAGCTGAAAAAGTCTTCTCATTGATGGACTCTAGGGTAGCTTCATTCCCTCTGTAGCCTCCATTTAGAACTAGAATTCTTTTTCCGGGTGCTGGAATTACTGTCTTTAAGTGAATATGGTCAAATTTCAGAATCAATCATCTTTACAACAGCTGTATATTTGTCAATTACTTCCTTAACAACACCCTTCTTCTTATGATATTTCTCACCCAGTTTTTTGGTTATAATTTTCACGATAATTTCGGGCTGCAGCCAGTAATCTGTCCAGGCAGTTCTTTTTTTCTCCTCTTCAATCTCCATGATCTCATGCAGTGCAGATTTCTTCTTCTTTTCTTTGGACAGAGCTGAGCTCTGGGAAGATTCCTTTCGTTTCACTGATGCTGCACTCCCTATCGTCCTCAGTGTGCTCGGGCCCAAAGAACTTGATTTTGAAGATTCTCCTCCTGAGGAACTACATGCTCCCTTACTCAAATTGAAGGTAACTTTCTCTTCATCATTTTCTCTGCTTAATTCCGTAAAAATAGGGACCTCGTGTTCCTTCCCTTCCAGACCTCTTCTCACTTGCTCTTCAGTAAATTTGGCAGTTCTTTCTTCATCATCAAGATTCTGTTTTTTCTTTCTCTCCAGTTCCAGCTGCCGATGGATTGTCTCTGGGTCCCCGTGTATGTACTGAATGTACCACCCTTTTGGTTTCTGGTCCACTTTGCACAAGCCTTCTCTGCCCAGCCACTTGGTAAAGTTGGTCAGAGTCTCCCACTGGGTGGCGTTCATATGGATGTGCTCTCGGTGGCTGATGTATTCATTGTACACGATGGTATTAAGGACTCTGTTAGTGCCAAAGCGTCTCCTGAGAAGTTCTAGAAAGTCGTTTCAGAATTCCTCTGAAAAATAATCCAAAAACTGCTGATAATTTTCTGAAGCCAGCAATACTTGCCTCCTGAGAAGTTCTAGAAAGTCGTTTCAGAATTCCTCTGAAAAATAATCCAAAAACTGCTGATGATTTTCTGAAGCCAGCAATAGTTGCCTCTGATGAGATTAGGACATACAGTGACAATTAAAGCCATTCTCGTCTTGGCACTGCTTTTGACAAATCTGGCAATACCAGCACAGCTTCTGAAGCCCCTTTGATTTAATCCTATTGGCAATAGCCTTGGGAGCAAGAAAATCTGACTTTCCCATCGCGACCACAACAGCAATCACTCTCTGGAGTCTAGCATCCTGCCAACCAGAACCATACATTTGTTTTTAAAGATGTTTTAAGATTTGTATTAGTAGAACTTATATTTTCTTGCAATTAAATTTATAAAATGTCAAAAAAATTGAAAATATAAGTATAATATGATGCAGCAGTTTTTTCCAGATGTACATATTCAAAAGAAATAAATGCAGTATTTCAAAGATATTTGCATTTACATGTTCACTGCAGTACTATTTGTAACAGACAAGATTTAGAAGCAATCTAAGTGTCTGGCAACAGATGAAAGGATAAAGAAAATATGGTGGGGGGAAGATGTGAGCATGTGTGTGTACACATGCACATACACACAAACAGAGGAATAATGTTAAGCAAACCCTAAAAAAGGAAAACTTGCCATTTATGGCACCATAGATGAACCTAGAAAACATTTTGTTAAATGAATAAGCCAGACATAGAAAGATAAATACTATTATACATGATCTCATTTATGTGTGGAAACTAAAAGTCAAATTCATAGAAGCAGAGAGAAGAGTGGTGATTTCTAGGGACTGGGAGGTGGGAAAAATGTGGAAATTCTGGTTAAAGGATGTAAACTTTCATTTATTCAGGAAGAATAAGTGGTACAGATCTAATGTATAGCATCGAGACCATAGTTAATAAAACTGTATTGTATGCTTAAAATTTGTTATGAGAGATCTTAAGTATTCTTACCACAAAAAAGGGAAACTGTAAAATGATGCATCTGTTACCATAATTACCTTGACTGTAGTAATCATTTCACCATATATGTGTATATCAAAATATGTTGTACACCTTAATACATATAACTTTTGTTTTAAAGCATAGCACTGAATTTACCTGTTGATCTGAATCCATTTTTAGTACATATATATCTATAATGAGGACTGCCCTGGAGATCTGTCTGTAATTCACAAGACAATAAAGCAGTGATTCACATTCCATTTTATTTATAGTTACATAACCATAAGAAGGCATGTTTCAAAGACTTAAGTGAGGAAAAAAGTGTCACCTCCTCAAATCAAGTCAAATTGTGCTTTACTCTTTCCTTGGGTAATGAAAGAAGGATACATGACTTACAGCCAAATGCCAGCTGAAGCAAAGGAGTTGAAATTATGCTACCTCCCCCAAACTCAGATCCTGAAAGAATGGTAAGATACAGAGTGTATCTTTGGTTTGGTATATATTTGTATGCTACTTGAATAACAGAATTACATGGAAATGTCAATACAATCACAAAGCTACATTTTCCTACGTTTGATCTTCTCTTTTCTAATAGGTGGAGTGCCTTACCTGTATTGCACATGTGAACATATGATTTCCAGAAAAGTACCTGTCTTCCACAAGGGAACACTTAGAGAGTATTCTCTGACCAACTGATCTATTATTGCTTTACATCTATAAAGAAGATAAGCATACCAAAAAAGTATGTATTAATGATCAAATAATTAAGAAAATAACATAATCATTTACCAATTTTATGTCTAATATCAAAGTCTGATAAAAATAAGATTTATAAATTGCCTATTATTCTGCCTTTTCTGACATATAACTGACAGGAACTTACAGAATTTATATTTTTGTTGCTATTTTAAGGTCTTTTGAACTGTAAAATGAACTTAGAATACAACTTAAATGCTTTTTGAAAGCCATTAATAAGTATGAATAAAGTTAGGATGATTATTAAGAGTACAATAATAAGTCTTCCTAATGTTTAGGAACATAGAAGCTTTTCCTTTGTTTAGAAAATAGGATATTTTTCCCCCTTACTAGCTCTAAAAAAAAGAGGAACAGAAAAGTTGATATCTTTCACAGCCTGTAAAAGCCACAAAGGCTTTTTAATTTTTCTGTTAAGTGTTGCTTTCTCTTTTGTTCAAGAATAGCTATCTAGTCACATGTTTGATAATATTTTAAACAGAAAAAAAGGGATAGAGCTTCTTTTCATATCTGTTTTCACTTTACTTCAAGGGATGACCCCAGAAAGATTTGTTTTAAGTACTGTTTCCAAATAAGAAAAACACTTATGGATAGACATCATCAGGTCTCTGTCATCTGATATATGTTGAGACAATGAATCATATAGAACTCTCCATTGACCTTCTTTCAATGTGTCTTTGATAAAAGGATGAAAATTGGAATCCATCTCCTTGAAGTCCAAAGAGTTATAAATGTACTTTATAGGGCTCTATCCAAACTAATAGATTAAGGGTGACATCCTTGAAATTGACTTACTAGCACTGACAAAGCCAATATGTAATATCATGAACTACATGCAAATGATTATATATATACTGTATGCTTTTATTAAGGAAAGTTCAATTTATGTTTGTTACAGCTTCTCCTTTTGGGACCAGAATTATTTTATTAGAAATACACTTATATGTTTTCTTCACAAAATGCAAGCAAACTATTTCAAAATCATATCATATTTAAAATATACTGATATGAGTTAAAATATTTTCAATAACACTAAAAGTAAGTCAAATAAGTCATATTTCATAGGCATAAAAATAAAATGACTAAAATCTAATAATGGCAGTGATAGAAGTTTAATTTGCATTTCTCAAAGGCATTTCATATTATACTAATATTCTTGAACAAATAATATACCACTGTGGCCAGGATAGAGTATATCTACTGATGTTATGTGTACATAATATATGTTTTAACCAAGTAATCACATTTTAATTTAGGATTTGTTATATTAAATTAATACTTATGTGATTTTTCCCATCTCATCTCTACTTCTTTTCTCTTCCCCACTATCGTTTCTATCCATACTTCCTCACATTTCATTAAACTAGAGATTTTACATTAGAAAATACTTAACTAAGAAGCCATAATGTATTTATACCTAGATATTTCCCAAAATATTTACTGTATTTAAAAACTAAAAAGATAAGTTATTCTTTCAGACTCTCATTTAAAAATATTCATATACCATTTGAAAGGCAATGTACTTCAGGAAAGAGAAGAGAAAAATTCTGTCATTACACATTGATCCCTATTTGTCCTATAAGCACTGACAAGCCTTTTTTTTTAACCTTTATTTCAGATGGTTATAGAAAATGATGAGGGCATTACTGGTGCAGAAAGAAGGAAGCATTAAACATCTCAATATAGCCTTGGGTTATACAAATTTATCTTAGTACTTAAGATTTAATTATTTCACTATTTGTAAATTTTCCATCAAGAGAAAAATAGCTAAATAAATATTGATCTCTAGTTAATAATATGCATGCTGAAGTGTTTAGAGGAAAATTACTTATAGCTTCAATTTACTGTGAAATACACAAAAACGAAAAATCAATTCATAGAGGGATGGACTTTTGAGTAGATATGATTAAAAAGTCTAATGTAAAATTTAGTTGGTAGACATAGAAGTGTTCACTCTGAAATTCTTCCCTTTTGGTGTAGATTTGAAAATGTTAATCACAAAATGTTAAAATAAAACTTGATAAGGGGTGTTAGTAAAAATCATAGACTCCAGTGTAATTTTTTTGCAAAGGTTTCCCATTTAAATAAACTACATAGTTAAACTTGGCCCTCAAGATTATACAGACATACCTCCTTGCATAGGCTTCTGAACACTAAAAGGGCTACTTTGGTGGTTAAGCATATCTTTAGTGACAAGTAACACACTGGTATCAGAATTTATGGAATTAGAGAGAACTACTAGCAAAAGCAAACAATCAAAAGGAAAGTATAGGTGTGTGGCATTTGGGAGCTCAACTACACAAGGACAAGTTACTAATAAATGTACCTATTTATGCTGAAGCTTTTGATGAAACAATGATTTCAAAGGAGGAAGAGGAGGAGAAGGAAACAAATCAGAATCACACCTGGGGGACTTTTTCAAATTATAAGTACCCCTGGAGATTCTGATAAGCTTCCAAGTCCCAGGAAAGAATCACTGCCAAGCTTGCCACTGATACTGTTGTACCTCTATATTGTGTTAGGTGGAGAAAAGTCAACGGTTATAAGTTCAGAGAAAATGTTTCTGCAGAAATTGAGGTGATGGTCACATATGTCCAGTCTCAGTCTAGCAGATGATAATAATATGACCATCGTATAGTCTCACACTAAAGTACTAAGTCTCTAGGCCTAAGCAAAACTTTTCAAACCAAGATATATATATATATATATAAGCAAGTGATAAGATTTGTCTTTGCCTTAGGTACTTGACTCACTATCTTATATTTGGCCTAATTGGGAGATAATAAAGAAAAGAATATTGATTTGGGACCTAGACTTAGTCTATGTATTATACAGAGTAATATAAAATTAAATGACATTTAAGTAATGGAAAACAGCACAATGAAACAGTGCTGCCAGAGATATTGAAACACCCTCCTTGCCCATTCATTCTACATAAACACTAAAGATTAAAAGTTTTTAGGATTTAGTTGAGGGCCTTGCTAAGTCTCATAGATAGTCAATTGAGGAGGAACATGATAAGAGCTTCCAGTTACAGGGACATGATGATCAAGCTGATCATAAGAATCAATGAAGCCAGACAGAACACTCCTAGAGTTCAGCTTTTTAAATCAACAACTCAATAATAATTCAGTCTTGGTTCAATGATATGAGGACATACGTAGCAAAATGATAATAAGAAAAAAATACACAGTAAATGAAAACTCAGTATACGGAATTTGTCCCAGAAAAGAAAAATAATATTAAAACAGGTACTCAATCTCTGTGATCTTCACACATATAATAATATCCCAATTGCGTGGTACAAAAAGCAGAAAACACATGTGAAATAAATAATTAAAAGAAAAATGTATTAATTATGGAAATTAAAAGATCCCCAATCACTGAAGGAAAGAAAATAAGTTTCTCCCCCCTTCTGAGGTTTCTCAAATACATTAGTTCAAATGCTACTTTACCCATAAAACTGTCCCAAAATGCTTTCCGCTCTTTTTTCCTGGATGAAAATCTACTTCAATAGTTTTAAACACCATTAACAGATAACTCTAAATATGGTTTTCTGCTCTAACCTTTCCTTAGGTCTATATTCATGTTTTTAACTATTTTCTATTTCTTTCTGGATAGAGTCTAAGCTCCTTTCTAATGAATATTTAATTGACAAATAAAATTATATACATATATATGGCATAAAATGATGATTTGATACATATATGCACTGTGTTATATTTACTACTGATAAATTAATTAACACATCCACACTAACCATAGCTACCATGCGAAGGGGGAGGAGTGAGGTCACTTAAAATCTGTTCCTGTTAAATTCCAAGTAAATGATAGTTACTATTACCCAACCCATTTTTAAAAGTGGTATACCTCAAACTAAGTTTATTATGGCTTCTCATCTTCTCTTTCTCCCCTTGTAATCCCTATATCAGGTGATGGCATACCCAGCAGAGATTCCCTACCCCAAATCTCTCTTCCCATATCTTGTCTGCTATTATATTTTGATCCAACCTTGTCAATATTTCCACAGATACCACTTTAGCCTCTTTTCACCTCTAATAAGACAGTGGACTGCTACAAAGTTGTTTTTCTTCAGCATAAATGGAGGGCATAACAACTATGTGGCAAGTATTGTTCTGAAAAGTAAGAATAAAAATGCCTGGTCTTAAATAAGTTCCCAAAATAATTAAAATTCAGTTCTAGCCAATTTTAATAAAATGGCAAACTCAAGCATAGGAGATAAGGACAATGCATTACAGAGTACTAAGGGAAGGTACTTAACTCTGCAATACAGTTAAGCAAGCAAATAAGAATAATAATACCACACACAAGGGCAGTACTTGCAGGGGTACAGAGACCTATGAACAGTTCAATATTATTTAACAATAAAAAGGGTAGCAATGAGGAAAGAGATATGAGCCTAGAGAGGCAGGCACATGCCAGATTGCAGAGTCTTACATGTCATGTAAAAAGGTCTCAGACTTTATTCTGAGGTTTCTTAAATAGGAAGAGAGAGAGTCAGATAAACATACTGAACAGATCTCAATGTGTAA
The DNA here is from genome assembly GCA_963573935.1 of Arctocebus calabarensis. NCBI lineage: Eukaryota > Metazoa > Chordata > Mammalia > Primates > Lorisidae > Arctocebus > Arctocebus calabarensis. The sequence continues at coordinate 11,615 of CAUYON010122952.1, read as the reverse complement.
TTATCTTATTAAATTATTTGTTCTGTAATGTTTCCCATTAGTCTGTAAGACCCTGATTGTCTTGTTCTCTAATATATCTCCAGTGTATGGCACATATAAAACTAATACTTTTTGGATGGGTAGGTGAATGAATGGATGATGGAGGTACTTTGTGCATGTGAACAGTATAGAGAGAAGAGAAAACAAAAAAGATACAGCATCTCTGATGTAAGAAGTAAAGAACTGCTTCTCATCACAGTCCTCCTATCAAATCCTTTCCAGAATTACTAACTTAAAAATAACAAATCTAAACTTTTCTAAACAAATCTAAAACTACCACTGAATATAGTGCAAATATCTTACCACACCACAGAAGGATCTTTACAATAAGTCTCCTTTCAGTGAATTCCAAGGTCTCCAACTATATTAAGAATTTCTACTAGCTAAAATATAGTGAGCTCTTACAAAGTGTAACAAATGGTTCCACAAGCTTTATGTATTCAGTTGATATTCATAATAACCCTGTACAGTAACTACTGTTAATTCCCTCACTTTTTAGATAAAGAAACCTGATCACAGAGAAGCTGAAGAACTTGGTCAAGTTCACACAGCTAGTAAGGATTCAAATCCAATATATTTGACTTTAGAGCTATACTCTTTACTATATTCTCTTTGTACACAAGGACAGGTTCCATGTTTTTTTCACCTTTTAATCACCATAGCAACTAGCATGGGGATTGGTAGAGGCTAAAAACTCAGATTAGGATCACTATTGTTTTGTAAAAGACGTGCTAAAATCAGAGCTTCAGCAAGAACAAATAGCATTGAAAGTTAGACACATCATACTTGTTCTAACATACTATCCATTAATAACTTCTAAGTGTTCAGAAAAGGCATAGTTTTTCCTAACAGAAAAAGATAGCGCCAGGAAATAGTCACAATAAGAAATCTAGTGAGATAGTTGAAGCACACAGCAAACACTAGCTGAAGTAATTAGATTAGAACTATTGGTTTAAACATATCTTGTTAAAGTTCATCTCTACCTTACCTAAATGTCAAATATTATATGGCTAACTGGCCAAATCTAATTTACAAAAGTTTTAACTGGTCAGCATAGCTGCAAAAGGAAAGAAAGATTTTCAACAAAAGCATTCAGTGTTTCTAAAAACAGTCAAGAGATGAGTGCAGTATTAGAATTTAGGGAAAAGGTACAGAAAAGAACAACTGACACATACTTATGTCCTCTGAAATTAAGAAAGCAAAGCTAATGGATTAAACAAAAATGAAAAAGAAAATAAGATTTAGTGAAAACAAGTATGCATTTTGTAACATATTCCATATAACACTTCTTGTGTCTCCTCAATGCCCTATTTTTTCTCTCAAAGTTTATACAGCTCTACGATGTGTAATCACCACAATAAACTCAGTGCTATGGCCATTTATACCTTTATTAGCTTTCCTACATGGAAGGGGAAAAGAAAACATCAAAAAGCCTTCTGGTGGCACCTGTGGCTCAAGGAGTAGGGCGCCGGCCCCATATACCAGAGGTGGTGGGTTCAAACACAGTCCCAGCTAAAAACTGCAACAACAGAAAAATAAATAAATAAATAAAAGTTTTTTTAAAAAGCCTTCAATCAGTCTTTAATCTCCATTCATTAATTTAACTTAACGTTACTGAGTACAATGAGTACTACAATACTGCCTTGGCTCTGGAGATAAAATAGTTAGATACTGCCTTTCCCTACAGAGAACTTACCAAATAATTGTGTAAGAAGACTTGACAAGGGACTGGAAGAGGGTTATAATCTAGTCTGTGGGATCAGGAAGTAAACTTAGAACTTTGATATGAAGCATGAGTAGTTCTTAATTACACGAAAGGAGACAGGATATGTCAAGTATTCAACATAGAAAACTAGGGAAATAAAGGCAAGCTAAAACTATAAGGGGACAAATGCAAATCTTTATAGATTATTTACTTAACATTCTAATTTTACTTCAAATAAACAACTGTCTAAGTTATCTTGGACTCTTTATAAAGAAATGTATGCTGGATGTACCCAACTACAAGGTTAAGGGTTTTCCCTCAAAAAATTATCCCTCATTTTATAGTCAAGTCATGATAAAATACCTGCTAATACTAATATCTCTTTCAAATACTTGATTTTGAATGACAAAGTAGTGTTTTAGAAAGATACATTAACTTGAATCAGCTTGAGTCAATGCTAGCTTTAGATATTTATAGAGACTCTTTGAAATTACAATTTTCAGCTATTGTCTCTTAAAACTTTTAAAGATCATTTAAGCAATTCAGTACAGTGAGAATACTGTAGATACCAGGAAAATAATGAATGCAGGCCAAGTTTAAAAAACTGTCCTATTACAGAAATAAGTAGTTCTGGCTTGAAATAAATTTTCCAGTACGAGAATCGTGTATGGAATTCTAAATGGTTATATCTTAATATAACCCTGAAAGGATAAGATAATGAAGTTCATTGAATATTGGTGTTCTAATAATGTAATAATATATATGATAATAAATGTATAATATGCAAATATACATTGTGCTATATAATTCATTTTCACAAAAATAGACTCATACAAGTTGTTCACATTTTTTTTAAATTTTTCACTAGGTTTACCCACCGTATGATTATGGATTACATTGGGGATATAAAATATTTCAAGATTAATTATTTCTAAATATTAAGAAAAAGCTAAGTACTTTTCAAGACATTAAATAACTCAACAAAAACATGTCAAATTTGGAAAGAGATTTGTAGATTACTGTAGAGTCCATGCCACTCATCTTACAAATAAAGAGATTGGCCCTGAGACAAGGATTTGCCCACTATCATTCAAGGCACTGATAAAATTTCAAGTCCTTTTTCATCCCAGGGTTATCTGACCTTCACTCATGCCTTAGAAGCAGTTAAACAACAAATGTTGTTTAAAGCCTTTCTATGAAAATATGAAAGAAATGTTAAATTATAAGCAGTCTGCCTACTATTTAAAATTCATATTTAATTGCCAGTGTGTCTGGCAGGTTCATCTTGATAAGGCAGACTGAATAAGACCTAGAGTGCCTAGTCCATCATGGAATACATTACCCTTAGCTAAATCCTCAACTTTACCTTTATATATCAGTATCATCTAAAGCAGTAGTTCTCAATCTGTGGATTGTGACCCTTTTGGATTGCATTAAAGGTTCGCAGTACTAGGAAGGTTGAGAACCACTGATCTAAGGACTTCCTTGGAGGGACCTCACATAATGTGCACAATGCAAGGCTACATGTCAAAAATATTAAGAATAGAGTATAAATGTCTTAATACAACAAATAAGTGAGGTGAGGTTATGTTAACCAGTTTGATATAAGCATTCCAAATTGTATATAAAATCAGCACATTGTACCCCATAGATGCATTAATGTACACAGTTATGATTTAATAAAAAAATTAAGCTGCAAATTCCCTGGTTCCACCCTAAATATATTACCCACTTTCATATTCTGAGGGCAAGATACCAAAATATGCATTTTTAATGTGTTTACCTGGTAATTCCTAGACACATTAAAGTTTGAAAACTGACTTTAGAGGACTTTTTTTCTCGTTTGGTCTCTAGACCTTTGGCCTTCAGCTATCTGTTGTAACTAGAATCTTCACCACATCATAAAAAAAGAGTTACTCTATTCAGCATACAGTCATTAAAACTAGGTCAAAGTGCAAATGAATGAAATTACTGTACTAGCATATTGATTTCTATTAAAACAAACATAAGCTATACACATTATTCACTTGACTGGCAACATGTGGGACCAGAATTAGGTCCAAAAGAGGTAAAGATCTAAGTAAGTAAGTACAAAAGAAGAAATTCATTATTTGGCTTTCTGTCATAGAAACATACTTGCTCCGAAATGAATGCTTAAGGAAAAATGACTCTGTCATAAAGACAACTGTTCCTTCATGACTTTCTATAGAACTCTCCATGAGCCAATATCTGGAGGGAGAATCTTCTGAGTTTTTACAGATAGACTTTTCATTCTTAGGTCATCATGTTTCATTTATGTAGTACCTTTCTGTTAAAGAGCTAAAGGTACTTTGCAAGCCTTTTAAATCATGTGTCTATTTTTTCCTACAATACAGAATTTTTTTTCTAAAGCAAATTCACTATTACATGTTTCTAGCGTTGAGTTACTGATCTTCACCAAAATAATAGTTTTTGCATTATAATTGGTCCATGAGAAGTTAATAGACATTTTATACCAGTTAGACTATGCAAAATTATCGTAAATGAAAGAAATACTGGCTCAGCACCTGTAGCTCAAGTGGCTAAGGTGCCAGCCACATACACCAGAGCTGCCAGGTTCGAATCCAGCCTGGGCCTGCCAAACAACAATGACAAATATGACTGAAAAAAAAAAATAGCCAGGCGTTGTGGTGGGTGCCTGTAGTCCCAGCTACTTGGGAGGCTGAGGCAATAGAATCGCTTAAGCCCAGGAGTTGGAGGTTGCTGTGAGCTGTGATGCCATAGCACTCTACCCAGGGTGACAGCTTGATGCTATGTCTCCAAAAAAAAAAAAAAAAAAAAAAAAGAAAGAAAGAAAGAAAAAAGAAATAAAGAAATACATGCTTGAGAACATGTAACAAAAAGAAAACCATAGATATTTAAATAGCTCCTAAAACTTAATTCAGTTGAACCATTTAAGTTTCAATATACAACCTAGAAATTATAGTATATTTCATTTAGTATAATTCAGACAAATGCATATATCAATAACTAATAATAAATCTTAGAAAATATAACTGAAATATAAAATACATAGATAAATAGATGGTGCTCAGCTTAAAAAAAATATAGGTAAATTCTTATTTCAATCTTATACCAGTCTGCTGTCCTGCTACTACTGTAAAAGAATTTATCCTCAGATAAGAGGGCAGCATAGTTTATGACAATGATCTACCTAAAAGCTCATTAAAGTCTTTTCTTTGCCTTTGAAGTAATATGTAGGATCAGTAGCGAGTAATCTGATGAATCTTTAGGTGAGCTCCATTTTTAAAACTGCAATAACAGAGGGCTTTGCTGTCATCTGATAAAAATCAATTAGAGAAGGTAAGGCCACAAGAAAAACTAACATCACTCATAACCTACCCCTGGCAGCTGAAATGATTTTTCTTCTAAGCTTGGATGATCAGGAACTACAGTCATACTGCAGGGAAAATAATTTAGTTTCCATATTCTGAATTTACTTTCCTTGTTCTGGCCACCTAGACACAAATTAATTTTAATCAAGGTTGATATGTTATTAATACAAAGAAAGATCTTTAAAGAATCATTTTTTTAAATTGACTTTAGTGTTTTTCAGAAGTGTTGGGTGTCTAAATATAGGAAGTTTACATATATCATCCTTATTTTCTGGATTTTTTGTCCACTACAAAGTATTGTACTAAATGGTGAAGACAATAGATTCCACCAAACATAGCACTCATCCTAAGAAGACAGTAGAAAAATGAGACTTAGGATAATTGGGTTAAAAATTAACATAAAGGCATTTCCTTTTAAGCATCTTCTTTTTTATGATTGGTATTATTTAAAAAGCATTTTAGTAATCATTTTCTCTATCATGGCAATAAGAATATGTCAGAGGTAAGATTAGAATCAATTTTTTTTTTAAAGACACAGTCTTACTCTGTTGCCCAGGCTAGAGTGCTATTGCCTCACCTTAGCTCACAAAAGTCTCAAACTCCTGTGCTCTAGTAATCCTCCTGCATCAGTCTCCCAAGTAGCTGGGAGCATAGACACTGGCCACGATGTCCGGCTAATCTTTCTTTTTTCAGTAGAGATAGGGTCGTACTCTTACTCAGGCAGGTCTCAATCTCCTGAGCTCAAAAGTGATCTTCCTGCCTTGGCCTTCCAGAGTACTAGGATTACAGGTGTGAGCCACCGTGCTGAGCCTAAGATTATAATATCCTGACAAAGTAGAAGTACCAATGTTAATAAAAAAAATGTTGATGCCTAGCTCTGTGACCAAACTAAAAGAGTCCCCATGGAAGGTTTGAATATCCCCCCAAAATCAGTTTCTGACTACCTAACATACATAGATCACACCTAGCCTTAAGAGGCAATGTACATGAGCCATCTAATAGAAATCACTGTGAAGAAGTATTAAGGAAGAACCAATCAGGGAAATCTTTGGGAGACACTAGAGCTTTTACTTACCATAAAAGTAAGCAAAATCTTATCTAGTCTAAACTAAACTACAAATTGAAAACTAAAACAGTAATCACAGAAATTAATGTAATAGGATCTCTAAAGTTTGCCTACCTCAGTAGTAATCTAAACATGCCCATATAGTAAGAGTCTTTAAATTCAAACAAGACAGGAAGTAAAAAAGAAGATATTCTTTTATAACATCTAGATCCTTAAAGGGCTACACTTCAGTTAAAGGTGATTTAGAATAAAATCCATTTATGAAAAAAATGAGAAAGCAAATAAATAAAAAATCCATCTATTCTTAAGCCCTGGGTGGAAGATTATAACTCTGGATTTGTAACCAGTGGTCTGCCCACATACAGGTTGGGGGTTGGAAATTATACCACTACATAATCCAAAAATCCCTTAACCAGCAAAAATATCATGCAGAGTAGCTCAGTGTTAATGAGCAGTAATCCTAGAGCCTTGTTGGAAAAACTGCTAAAAATTTCTGATGAGATGAGACTTCTAGGCCATTTAAGATTGCCACAGATAGAATTCCTTGACGATCAGCTTATAATCTAAAATTATATACTACATATGAAGAAATATATCTTACCTTGAGTAAGAACTAACAGAGACAACAGCAGGATTAAACTTCCCAAAACTTTATTCAGATAGAACTACCCAATTAAGATTATAAAATGAGTATGCTTAAAATAGATGCATCAAAAACACATAAGAATAATGGAATGGCCAGAAAGATGGCTGAGGTAGACTTAATAGTGTCCCCTACCCCTTCAAGATGTCCAAATTTCAATCCTTAGCATCTGTGAATATGTTATTGTACATGACAAGAATGACTGTACAGATGTGATTAAATTAAGGATTTTAAAAACAGGAGATTATCCTGATAGGTACAACATAATCTTAAGTATCTTAAGAAAAGGAGGCAGGAAGATCAAAGGCAGAGAAGATATGAAGAGGACAGCAGAGGTCAGACTGATGCTACTCCTAGAAGGGTGGCACAGGCCAAGGCAAATAGGCAGCCTCTAGAACAGTAGTTTCTAGACAGTGTGCTTCTGGTATGCCATGAGAGGATCTTAGGTACTCCACAAAAATTTCTTTTATTAAATTGTTATTATTTTATTACTGTGATTACTGCTTTAGTTTTCAATTTGTAGTTTAGTTTAGACTAGTTAAGATTTTGTTTACTTTTATGGTAAGTAAAAGCTCTAGTGTCTCCCAAAGATTTCCCTGATTGGTTCCTCCTTAATACTTCTTCACAGTGATTTCTGTTAGATGGCTCATATTATTATAAGGATTTGCATGAAAATTATAAATGTTGATTATGGTACTTCCCAATTAATACAATGGAGTTCTTATCAATTAATTTTGTATGTAATAGTTATCTCTGAAATATATAACTGTAGTGCAATAGATGATTAGTTTTGAAGGCAATGAAAGTATTATATCTGTTTTTTTTCCATCCTTTCAACTAAGCTGAACTTAGTTCTGTCACACTTTCCCCAGGTAGATTCTAAATATAAGTGCAGCAGTGGGCAACTGCTTCTCTCCAGCTCCATCCATTCCTTGAAAAATTCTGAGATCATGCTTTTTTACTTTAGCTAATGTTTTTCTCTAATTACATTCAACTTAAATGGTTACAGGAGCTAAAAATGTAGCATGAAGAGGACATGTGAGAGCATTTAGTAAAGGTGCTGAATAGATGCCTCCCTCTGAAATAACTTTAAAAAAAATTATTGTTAGGGATTGAGGGTACTAGAAACCAGGTTAAACAGATTGCATTTGTCAGGTAAATACCGTCCTACAATCATGGCTTACCTCCAAAAGGTGTGGCACACACTAACACCACACCCCCTCACTCCTTCCCTCTCTCTGCTCTTTCTTTCCCCCCTCCTTCTTACTTTCTGCTCTACCCTTCCACCACCCCCTATGTTATTGTCATTAATTGTCCTCATATCAAAATTGAGTACATAGGATTTGTGCTTCTCTATTCTTGTGATGCTTTACTAAGAATAATGTGTTGCACTTCCATCCAGGTTAATACAAAGGATGTAAAGTCTCCATATTTTTAATGGCTGAACAGTATTCCATAGGGTACATATACCACAGCTTGTTAATCCATTCCTGGGTTGGTGAGCATTTAGGCTGTTTCCACATTTTGGCAATTAGAAATTGAGCTGCAATAAACAGTCCAGTGCAAGTGTGCTTATGATAAAAGGATTTCTTTTCCTTCTGGGTAGATGCCCAGTATTTGGATTGTAGGATCAAATGGGAGGTCTAGCTTGAGTTCTTTGAGGGCTCTCAATACTTCCTTCCAAAACGGTTGTATTAGTTTGCAGTCCCACCAGCAGTGTAAAAGTGTTCTCTTCTCTCCACATCCACACCAACATTTGCAGTTTTGAGATTTAGTGATGTGGGCCATTCTCACTGGGGTTAAATGGTATCTCAGAATGGTTTTGATTGTATTTCTCTAATAAGTAGGGATGATGAGCATTTTTTCAGGTTTGTTAACCATTCGTCTGTCTTCTTTCAAGAAGGTTCTATTCATGTCTCTTGTCCATTGACATATGGGATTGTTGGCTTTTTTCATGTGGATTAATTTGAGTTCTCTATAAATCCTAGTTATCAAGCTTTGGTCTGATTCAAAATATGCAAATATCCTTTCCCATTGTGTAGGTTGTCCATTTACTTTGGTTGTTGGTTCCTTAGCTGTACAGAAACTTTTCAGTTTAATTAAGTCCCATTTGTTTATTTTTGTTGTTGTTGCAATTGCCACAGCAGTCAACTTCATGAAGTCTTTCCCCAGGCCTATATCTTCCAGAATTTTTCCTATGTTTTCTTTGAAGATTTTTATTCTTTCATGACTTAAATTTAAGTCCTTTATCCATCTTGAATCATTTTTTTGTGAGGGGGAAAATGGTGTGGGTCAGTTTTAGTCTTTTACATGTGGATATCCAATTCTCCTAGCACCATTTATTGAATAGGGAGTCTTTTCCCAAGTGTATGTTCTCGTTTGGTTTATCGAAAATTAGGTGATTGTAAGATGTTAGTTTCACTTCCTGGTTTTCTATTTGATTCCAAATGTCTATGTCTGTATTTTTGTGTCAGTACCATGCTGTCTTGATCACTATGGCTTTGTAGTACAGCTGAAAATCTGGTATGGTGATGGCCCCAGCCTTGTTTTTATTACTAAGAACTGCCATAGCTATACAGGGTTTTTTGTTGTTCCATACAAAACACAGAATCATTTTTCCAAAATCTTGAAAGTACGATGTTGGTATCTTAACAGGGATGGCATTGAATATGTAGATTGCTTTGTGAAGTATAGACATTTTAACAATGTTGATTCTTCCCACCCGGGAGCATGGTATGTTCTTTGATTTGTTAATATCCTCTGCTATTTCCTTTCTTAGGATTTCACAATCTTCTTTATAGTGGTCCTACACCTCCTTTGTTAGGTATGTTCCAAGGTATTTTATTTTCTTTGAAGCTATGTTGAAGGGAGTTGTGTTCTTACTTAGCCTCTATCTTGACTGGTATTGGTGTATACAAAGGCTACAGACTTGTGGACATTGATCTTACATCTAGAGACATTACTGTATTTTTTGATGACTTCCAAGAATCTTGTCGTTGAGTCTTTGGGATTCACTAAGTATAAGATCATATCATCAGCAAAGAGGTAGAGTTTGACCACCTCTCCTTCCATTTGGATCCCCTTTATTTCCTTGTCTTGCCTAATTGTATTGGCTAGAATTTCCAGCACTATGTTGAATAGTAATGATGACAGAGGACAACCTTGTCTGATTCCAGTTCTAAGAGGAAAAGTTTTCAGTTTTACTCCATTCAGTAAAATATTAGCTGTGGGTTTATCATAGATAGCTTCGATTAGTTTCAGAAATGTGCCACATATGCCTATGCTCTTCAGTGGCTAATTAGAAAAGGATGCTGGATTTTATCGAATGCTTTTTCTGCATCTATTAAGAGGATCATACGGTCTTCGTTTCTGCTTCTATTAATACGGTAGATAACTTTTATGGACTTGCGTATGTGAAAACAGCCTTGCATCCCTGGGATGAAACCTAATTGATCATGATGTATGACTTTTTTAATGATAAGCTGTAATCTATTGGCTAGGATTTTGTTGAGCACTTTTGCACCTATATTCATGAGTGAAATTGGTCTGAAATTCTCCTTTTTAGTTGGGTCTTTTCCTGGTTTTGGTATCAGGATGACGGTTGCTTTGCAGAAAGTGTTGGGGAAGATTCCTTCCTCCTCAATTTTTTGGAATAATTTTTGCAGTATGGGAATAAGCTCTTCCTTGAAGGTTTGATAGAATTCTGGCGTGAAGCCATCTGGACTAGGGCATTTTTTTGTTGGAAGATATATTATTGTTTCTTTAATCTCAGTGCTTGAAATTGGTCTGTTCAGGAGCTCTATTTCTTCCTGGCTAAGTCTAGGGAGAGTGTGTGATTCCAAATATCGATCGATGTCCTTCATGTTGTCCAATCTCTGGGCATAGAGTTTCTGGTAGTATTCAGAGATGATCTCTTGTATCTCTGTGGCATCCTTTGTAATTTCACCTGTATTATTTCTGATTGAGATTACTAGAGATTTTATTTTTCTCTTTCTAGTTAGTCTGGCCAAAGGTTAATCTATTTTATTTATTTTTTCAACAAACCAACTTCTTGTTTCATTAATTTTATGAATGATTATGTTTTCAAATTCATTGATCTCTGATTTAATTTTAGATTTTTCTTTTCTTCTGCTAGGGGGTTTAGGCTTAGATTGTTCTTCTTTTTCCAATTCCATAAGATGGCTTGTGAGTTTGTTGATGCGCTCTCTTTCTGTTTTTTGAATGTAGGCATCTAAAGTGATAAATTTTCCTCTAAGAACTGCTTTTGTAGTATTCCACAGGATTTGGTAGCTTTTGTCATCATTGTTGTTATGCTCAAGGAAGTTAATGATTTCCTGTTTTATTTCTTCCTGCACCCAACTGTCATTCAACAGAAGGTTGTTTAATTTCCATGCCTTTGTGAGGGGCTAAACGTTTTTGTTAAAGTTGAGTTCCACCTTTACTGCCTTGTGGTCTGAAAAGATACAAGATAATATTTCAATTCTTTTGATTCTATTGAGGTTTGTTTTGGTGTTCTAGGATATGATCAAGTTTGGAGAATGTTCAATGGACTGGTGAGAAGAATGTATATTCTTTATCTTTGGGATAGAGTGTTCCATATATATCTATCAAGCACATTGTTCTAGGGTCCAATTTAAGTCCCTTATATCTTTGTTTAATTTCTGTTTAGAGGATCTGTCCAGCTCTGTAAGAGGAGTGTTAAAGTCCCCTGTTATTATGGTATTATAGGATATCATATTGCTCAGACTGAGTAAGGTCTGTTTCAAGAATGTGGGAGCATTAAGGTTG
>CAUYON010122950.1:0-35419 GCA_963573935.1 Arctocebus calabarensis | reverse complement strand
ATACGGATCAAAAATGTTTTCATATAGTAAACGAGAAAATATCATGAACGGTAAGTCAATCGGGTTGATAAAATATCTCAGATTGCATGTGAAGCCCCCACACTGTACCCCATGGTTGAACTAATGTACACAGCTATGATTCAAAAAATTAAAATAAAATATTATAAAAAAAAAAACTGAATACACATTCTTCTCATCAGCCCTCGGAACATATTCCAAAATCGATCACATCTTAGTTCACAAGTCTAACCTCAGCAAATTTAAAAGAATAGAAATTATTCCTTGCATCTTCTTGGACCATCATGGAATAAAAGTTGAACTCAATAACAACAGGAATCTGCATAGTCATACAAGAACATTGAACCTAAATAACCCTATGCTGAAGGATAGATGGGTCATAGACGAGATTAAGAAGGAAATTACCGAATTTTTGGAACAAAATGACAATGAAGACATGAATTATCAGAATCTCTGAGATACTGCAAAGGCAGTCCTAAGAGGGAAATGTATAGCACTGAAAGCCTTCCTCAAGAGAACGGAAAGAGGGGACGTTAACAACTTAATGGGACATCTGAAGCAACTGGAAAAGGAAGAACATTCCAATCCCAACCCCAGCACAAGAAAAGAAATAACCAAATTAGAGTATAATTAAATGAAATTGAAAACAAAAGAATTATAGAACAGATCAATAAATCAAAAAGTTGGTTTTTTGAAAAGGTCAATAAAATAGATAAAGCTTTAGCTAACCTAACCAGGAAAAAAAAGAGTAAAATCTCTAATTTCATCAACCAGAAATGGTAAAGACGAAATAACAAAAGACTCCTCAGAAATTCAAAAAATCCTTAATGAATATTACAGAAACTTTATTCTCAGAAATATGAAAATCTGAAGGAAATTGACCAATACTTGGAAGCACACCACCTTCCAAGACTTAGCCAAAATAAGTGGAAATGTTGAACAGGCCTATACCAAGTTCTGAAATAGTATCCACCATAAATAATCTCCCCAAAAGAAAGCCCAGGAACAGATGGCTTCACATCAGAATTCTACCAAACCTTTAAAGAAGAAATAGCACCTATATTACTAAACCTCTTCCAAAATATAGAAAAAGAAGGAGTATTACCCAACACATTCTATGAAGCAAACATCACCTTGATCCCCAAACTGGGAAATGACCCAACAAGAAAAGAAAATTATAGACCAATATTACTAATGAATATTGATTCAAAAATATTCAACAAGACCCTAACAAACAGAATCCAGCAACACATCAAATAAATTATACACCATGACAAAGTGGACTTTATCCTAGGGTCTCCAGGCTGGTTCAATATACATAAATCTATAAATACAATTCAGCACATCAACAAATTAAAAAACAATGACCATATAATTCTCTCAATTGATGCAGAAAAATCTTTTGACAATATCCAGCATCCCTTCATGATCAGAACACTTGAGAAAATTGGTATAGAAGATACATTTCTTTTTTTTATGATGATTATATATTTTTTCAATGCCAGTACTGCTCAGCCCTCAGCATAACTTCAGTTTTCATGAAATAAACAATGACTATGTAAAAATTCCACCTTTCTGAAACTGAAATCTGAGCTCAGGTGAAAGTTTCTTCTTTCCCAATAAGCTGAGCCTGTGTTCCATCGAAAGTCATGGTTCTCCATGTTGGGGGAGATCTGCCTGGGTCCAGCCTCTAAAGACACAGCAACACCAGCTAACATGGGGTCTCAACTCACAGATGTTAAAAGTCTTAAGACAGCAGGTGACCCATATTGCCATAGAGATCAGGCCTGCGGTGCTGGAATACAGGCAGGTTTTGGCGTAACTGTCGCAGGTAGTTGAGATCAGTGCAGGCAAGGCAGAGACCTGGTCCCTCAGAGCAGCAGGCCACCACTGTTCCCCAGGGGTCTACCACCATGCTGTGGCCATAACTTGCTCTGTTCTCATGGTGGCGTCCACACTGTGCAGCTGCCACTACATAGCACTGGGTTTCAATGGCACAGGCTCACAACAATACCTCCCAATGGGCTGGGCCTGTAACAGATCCAAAAGCTGAAGGGTAGGTAAGTATTTCTGCTCCAGCTTGAGCCAATGACAGAGAGAGTACAGGGAATCGCATGTCAGAGCAGATAACTAGACCAATCTTGCCTGCTGGTGTGCTGACAGGTGACTCGAGAGTGGGCACAGGCATGGTAGAGTTGCTTTCACGAATAGGCCCCTGCCCTGGAATCTCTACATCACACAAATGTGTCTTCCTGTAAGTGACCACTACTGATCCCTTGCTGTTCAGAAGCACATGACAATTGTGGATTTTCTGAGTCTGCTCCTAGTCGTGGCCACGCTCATGGAAACCACCCAAGGACAGCCAAGTCCACATTCCCTGGCAAGCTGGGTATATTCTCCCAAAAAGGTCCCATCCAGTGGCTCAGACAGGCGCAGTGCCTCTGCAGGGTCTCATGCAATGAAGTCAAATGCCTCAGGTAGGAAAGCCAGGCAAGCACCCAGTCTGGCAGCTTCTCAAACCAGCTCAGCACATATTTTAAAGTTCTGTTGCTTGTCTGGTGTGGATGTTACCTGGCACACAGCCACCAGGGGCATTTCCCAGGAGGAAGAGGAGCTATCCATGGCTCTGGGCCTGGGCTGAGCACAATGTACTGAGAGTGGAGGTATCCAGAGTCTGGGACACAGAAGAAGGGACAGAAGTTGGTGAGGAGGCCTGGTGATGAATCCCAGTATGAAGATACAGTCAAAACCATTTGCAGCATCTGATCCAAAGAGCAGCTGGGACTCAAGGGTGCTGGAGCGAGTGGGAGGTATCTTGCAGCAGAAGGTACATTTCTTAAACTGATAGAGGCCATCTACAGCAAACCCACAGCCAATATCATATTGAATGGAGTTAAATTGAAATAATTTCCACTCATATCAGGAACTAGGTAATGTTGCCCATTGTCTCCACTGTTTGTTAACATTGTAATGGAAGTTTTAGCCATTGCAATTAGAGAAGAAAAGGTGATCAAGGGTACCCATATAGGGTCAGAAGACATCCACATTTATTCATCGCAGATGATATGATTGTATACCTGGAAAACACCCACTATAAAACTTATAGAAGTGATCTATTCCACTATAAAACTTATAGAAGTGATCAGGGAATACAACAGTGTCTCAGGTTACAAAATCAACACTCATAAATCTGTAGCCTTTATACAGACCAACAATAGCCAAGCCGAAAAAGCAGTCAAGGACTCCATTCTGTTCACAGTAGTGCCAAACAAGATGGAATATTTGGAAAACATACCATGCTCATGGCTGGGAAGAATCAACATTATTAAAATGTCCACACTAGCCAAAGCAATATATGATTTTAATGCAATTTCTATTAAAGCTCCATTGGCATACTTTAAAGATCTTAAAAAAAAATACATCATTTTATATGGAATCAGAAAAAGCCTCGAGTAGCCAAGACATTATTCAGAAATAAAAACGAAGCAGGAGGAATTACACCACCAGACTTTAGACTATACTATAAATCAATAGTCATCAAAACAGCATGGTAATGACACAAAAACAGAGAGGTAGGTCTATGGAACAGAATAGAGAACCAAGAGATGAACCCAGTTACCTAACATTATTTGATCTTTGACAAGCCAATTAAAAACATTCAGTGGGGAAAAGATAAATGGTGCTGGGTGAACTGGCTGGCGACCTACAGAAGACTGAAACTAGACCCACACCTTTCACCATTAACCAAAATAGACTCTCATTGGATTAAAGATTTAAACTTAAGGCATGAAACTGTAAAAATGCTAGAAGAAAGTTCAGGGAAAACTCTTGAAGGAATTGGCCTGGGCAAATATTTTATGAGGAGGACTCCCTGGTCAATCGAAACAGCATCAAAAATATACTACTGAAACCTGATCAAACTAAAAACCTTCTGCACAGCCAAGAACATAGTAAATAAAGCAAGCACACAGCCCTCAGAATAGGAGAAAATATTTGCAGCTTATGCTCCGACAAATGTTTAATAACCAGAATCCACAGAGAACTCAAATGTATGAGTAAGAAAAGAACAAGTGATTCCATCTCAGGGTGGGCAAGGGGCCTGATGACAAACTTCTCTGAAGAAGACAGGTACACGGCCTACAGACACATGAAAAAATGCTCATCATCCTTAATCATCAGAGAAATGCAAACCAAACTACTTTGAGATTATATCTAACCCCTGGAAGATTAGCCCACATCACAAAATCCCCAAACCAGAGATGATGGTGTGGATGTGGAGAAAAGGGAACTTCTACATTGATGGTGGGAATGCAAACTAATATGTTCCTTTTGGAAACATGTTTGGAGAATACTTAGAGATCTAAAAATAGACCTACCATTTGATCCTATAATTCCTCTACTAGGTATACATACAGAAGACCAAAAATCACATTATAAGAAAGATATTTATACCAGAATTTTTATTGCAGCCCAATTCATAATTGCTAAGTCATGGAAGAAGCCCAAGTGCCCATTGACCCACAAATGGATTAATAAATTGTGGTATATGTTCACCATGGAATATTATGCAGCCTTAAAAAAGATGGAGACTTTAGCTCTTAGTGTTTACATGGATGGAGCTGAAACATATTCTTCTTAGTAAAGTATTTCAAGAATGGAAGAAAAAGTATCCAATGTACTCAGTCCTACTATGAAACCAATTTACAGCTTTCTTATGAAAGCTATAACCTAATTATAGCCCAAGAATAGGGGGAAAGGGGATGGGAAGGGGAGAGGAGGAGGGAAGAGGGGGGGAGGGAGAGTGATTGGTGGGACTACACCTATGGTGCATCTTGCAAGGGTACATGTGAAATTTACTAAATGTAGAATACAAATGCTTAACATGATAACCAAGAAAATGCTGTGAAGGCTATGTTAACCTGTTTGACGAAAATATTAGCCAGTTAAAAACATTCAGTGGGGAAAAGACTCCCTATTTAACAAATGATGCTGGGAAATCTGAAGATGTTTTTACATCAAGGTGGACACCTTGACCTGTTTTATTCCCTCCTTGTCCCTAACTGCTTTGAGCACCCACTTTCCTGTTCTCCCCTCTTCACATCCTTCTTGGTTCACCTCCCATCCTACCCTGCCCTGGGCCAGTGTCTCCCTTGCATCAGATCAGCTTCTGCTTCCTGCCTTCTTCTTGATCTTTATCCGTCTTTGCCAAGTCACACATCCCCTTGGACTATGGTGTCTCCTTTCTTCACCTTAGTCCTTGCTATGGCATTGCATTCTTAAATACTGTCTCCTCCAGTTCTTAGGCATGTGACCTGTTGTTTGCAGAAATAGTATCTATATTCATGAGCTGCTAAGCATATTTTATAAATCAGAATTCACTGTGAAGTATGTTAACCCCTCCTGTTGTCTTGACTTGCCAGATAGAAAAAGCTACAGTCTCTTATAGTTTAGTTCCAAAGAACAAAGGCAGTATTTGGCAAAGGAGAATGTCCTCCAGCTTCTGCTGAAGGGAAGATACTAATAAATCACACTCCCGCAAAGCTGTGGGGACTTCTGTCCCTCCAGCAGTGTCTCTGAGTGCAGAGAAACAACAGCAATAATGCAACTGCAAATACAAATACATTTTTCATTTGGAGGTTTCTCTCCCCATATGTTTACGAAAACATCTTAGCTTCTGGAACGATTGTCAAGAATCTAATTCTGTTATGCAAGATAGTCATTTGGCCAACAAGGAACTAGAGCTAAATTGCTGACTTTTACAATGAAAGAAAAGTCTCCAAAAAGAGGAGACTATTGTTTATTGAATATTTCCATCATGACAGCATTGGGTTAGTTATTAGACTTATGCTATTATTATATGTAAATTTTATATTTATGATTTACATAATACCACTAACAATCTGTCATTTCAGACTATCATACCATAGAGCAGATGACATAAACCATAGAAATTTATTACACATAGTTTTAGAAGCCAGAAGCCCCAGGTCATGGTACTAGCATCATCTGGTTCTGTTGAGGCCTTTCATCCTAGTTGTAGACACCTGTGTCCTCACATGGTGGAGAATGAGACAGTTCCAGCCGCTTCCTCTTCTTCTCAGGATACTAATTCCATCATGGGAGACTATCCTCTTGAGCTCATGTAAACCCAATTGCCTCCCAAAGGCCCTACTTCCTCATACGATCACATTGGGGGCTGGGCTTAACTATATGAATTGGGGTAGGACACGCACCAATTCAGTTCTTAGCAGTATATGATCCTGATTCTTACAGAAGATAAACCTTAGACTCTGACATAGCCCAAGGTCACATATAGAGTAAGTGCAATAAGTTTTGATCCCCAATTTTTCTGGCTACAAAGCCCAAGTACATTTCAAGGCTGGTTCTTTAAAAATTAAAATGGAGTAAGGTATTTCAAGGTCTTCTGTGTGAACTCTTACAACGATGAGGCCCTCACTTCTTAAGACATCCTGGCATCTTTTCGGTGTATGAGGCAAAGCTTCTATTGGGACATATGCTTGCCCAGGTTTTATACTTGTCTTTGCTTCTAGTAAACAACTTTCCCTCTCTGGGGCTGCTCATCTCCTAACAAACGGGTCAGAAGGTGTAATGTAAGGTCTTTGCTCTGAGTGATTAAAGCTCTCATTTGTGGAGTAGTTCCAGATACTCCAGTAAGTGTTCATTTAAGTCTCTCATTAGCAACAAACCCTTTTATGGATAAGGTCAGTGAAGGCTCATGAGGTTAAGTAATTAGGCCACATTAATCTAGTGAACAAGTAGTAGGAATGTGAACCTAGCGCTGACCCCAAGCCTTTGACTTAACCATCATTCCACAACACTTTACATAGTCCTTTCAGGAGAGCACATGTTTCTCGTAAAATCTAAATGACGTGGTCTTACAAATGAAAATGACCATGGGACTATTATCCTATTGTTCCGTCTTCGGTGAACACTGTTACTCGAAAGGAAAGACATATGCAGTGAACACCAAGGTCAGATGCAAGGTACCCCCAAGTTCCATATTGGGTGTGGATCACTTTTCTGACTGTAGCCAAAGTTGGAAGAGACTGAGTTTTAGCACCTGGGATTCTGAACCTCACAAGGTGTTACAGGGGCTCCACAATCAGCCTCCCCTGACTCTCTGTGCCACACCAGCTATATGGCACGTGTGTTAATTCTGTGTATGCCACGCTTATACTGCCAATATCGTACACTCCCGTAAAACCTTTCGTCTTTGTATCTCAGGCTGCTTTACAAACAGTGAGGAATTAGGTCTCATAACCCCCTGATTATACTGTTATGCATAAACACATTCCTGTGCTTGGTCCAGGGAATTTTGTCATCGGAGTTGTAAGCTCAATTCACATCATCACCATGGACCACAGGTGAACTCCATGGAAGCCTATAAGAAAAGAAGAGATAAAAAGGGTGATACTTTTATGAATCTCCTACTATTGAACGAAAAGGGAAATGTTTTTGAACTTGTAAAATTCAGTTAGAGTGACAATCACTCAAGGAAAATTGGAGTTGGGGACAGAGACAAGGGTTTTCAACCTGCCACTGACACCAAGTTTACAGAGACCTCTTGTCAGGGTGGCCATGGGCAAGTAGATTAAACTCCCAAGCCTCAATTTTTTATTAGTTTATTTTTATTTTTATTTTTTTTATTAAATCATGGTTGCGTACATAAATGCAATCATGGGGTACAATGCACTGGTTTTATATACAATTTGAAATATTTTCATTGAACTGGTTGACATAGCTTTCATGGCATTTTCATAGTTATTGTGTACAGACATTTATATTCTACATTTAGTAAGTTTTGCCTGTACCCTTCTAAGATGCACCATATGTGTGGACCCTTCCACTACTCTCCCTCCGCCCATCCTCCTCCTTCCCCTCCCCTCCCTTTCCCCTTTCCACATATTCTTGTGCTGTAATTGGGTTATAGCTGTCATATGAGAGCTATAAATTAGCCCACATCAAAAAATCCCAAAACCAAAAATGCTGGCGTGGATGTGGAGAAAAGGGAACACTACTACATTGCTGATGGGAATGCAAACTAATACAGTCCTTTTAGAAAGATATCTGGAGAATACTTAGAAATCTAAAAATAGAACTGCCACTTGATCCCATAATTCCTCTACCAGGTATATATCCAGAAGACCGAAAATCACATTATAACAAATATATCTGTATCAAAATATTTATTGCAGCCCAATTCATAATTGCTAAATCACAGAAAAAGCCCAAGTGCCCATCCACCCATGAATGGATTAATAAATTTTGGTATATGTACACCATGGAATATTATGCAGCCTTAAAGAAAGATGGAGACTTTACCTCTTTCATTTTTACATGGATGGAGCTGGAAAATAGTCTTCTTAGCAAAGTATCTCAAGAATGGAAGAAAAAGTATCCAATGTGCTCAGCCCTACTATTACTTTATTTTTAATTGACAAATAATAAATGTGTATATGTATGAGATAGAATGTGATGTTTTGATCTGTATATACACTGTAGAAAGAATCAATAGGCCATACTAATATATCCATCACTTTATCAAATTATTTTTATGGCGAAATATTAAGACTCTATTCTTTTTAGCCCATACCACAAAGTCTCAAAGCTGCAGATGCTGGCGTGGTTATGGAGAGAAGGGAACACTTTTGTTGCTGGTAGGACTATAGACTAATACAAGCTTTTTGGAAGGAAATATGGAAAATCCTCAAAAAAACTCAAATTAGATCTCACATTTGATCCTGCAACCCCATTACTACACATCTACTCAGAAGAAAAATATTCTTTTATCATAGGGACACTTGCACTAAACTGTTTATCATAGCTCAGTTTACAATTGCTAAAATGTGAAAACAACCTAAATGTCCACCAACCCAGGAATAGATTAACAGGCTGTGGTATATGTATACCATGGAATACTATTTAGCCACTAAAAAAGATAGATGGACACTTTATATGTTTTATATTAACCTGGTTGGAGGTGGAACACATTTTAAAGAATGGACAAGCAAGAATCCAATGTACTCAGTTCTTTTATTTGCTTTTTTAGAGACAGTCTCTTTTTGTCGCCCTTGGTAGAGTGCTGTAGTGTCATAGCTCACAGCAACCTCCAGCTCTTGGGCTTCGGTGATTCTCTTGCCTCAGCCTCCTGAGTAGCTGGGACTACAGGTGCCCACCACAACGCACAGCTATTTTTTGTTGCAGTTTTTCCAGGGCCAGGTTGAACCTTGGTATATGGGGCCGGCGCCCTACTCACTGAGCCACAGGCGCCGCCCATGTACTCAGTTCTAATATAAAGCCAGTGGTGATCTAATATACGCCCACATAAGAGAAAACCTCAAATCAATTCAGGGTGGAGGATGAGAAAATGAGGGAGGGGTGAGGGGAGAAGGGAGGGAAATGGGTGTGCTCCCACTTAATGGGTGTGATGTTAGGGTATATGGCACACCTCTGGGAGGTGGGACACAATTATAAGAGAGACTTCATTGTAACCTAATTTTTGTACCCTCAATTAACCTGAAACATTAGGAAAAAAAATCTATTCTTTTAGGAATTTTGAAATATACACTGCAATATTATTTAACTGTGGTCACCATACAATCTAATTGGTCTGGAAGTAAAGATAATAAGAATTCTTGTTCAGCAGACTTCAAAGAAGACTCAACTACATCTGACCAGAAAGAACAAGGTCTTTGGGGGTCTGTAAAGAGTTATACAATGGTTTATGTCTACATTGCACTATGATCTGAGCTCATGGTGAGTTGCTGGATATAAAGGCATGTTTAATTCTCCAAGTATGTATTGAGCACCTAGGTCTCTGACATTGCCCCTCAGTATGAAAGATGCAAAGCTGAATGCAACTGTTACCTGAGGGCTTTCTACCTCCTGAATTCTGTGCAAGAAAACTAGAAAGGCTGATTTTGAAATCTTAAATTTAGCATCGGTTGCATTGCTATTATAATTTATCCTTTTTTGTTTGCATTTCATGGACAGTGAAAACATAACCACAATATGTGATATAGATAGCCCCCACGTTGAGACTGAATGTTTTCCTGTAATAACAGATAAGATCCCACTAGCATACCACAGAGGCAGGTGGTGTATATCCAAAGTCAGTTATTCGTAGCTGAAATATAAGCAGCTTCTCTTGCTTAATAGTATAACATCTATCACGCTCACTCTGAATCTTTTTTTTAACCATACTGATGATAGTTTAAACTGTCTATATATAGCATTATGCTAAAATTTATTTCTATGACATGTATAACATCTGAAGATTTGTAATTTCTGAAAACAGTTTGGTTATTACTATACCTTGAAAGCTTCTCTTCCCTGTAAAAATAAATAAATAAATAAATCTCTTGAAATCCTAACTCAGAATGTGATGCTATTAGAAGGTAAGGCTTTTGGGAGGTAATTCAGTCTTAAGAGTCCTCATAAATGGGATGAAGCCCAGATAGTTCTCTCTCATTGTCTTCCGACTATGTGAAGATACAACCAGAAACTTCTTTGCAGTCTCCAAAATCAAAAGAGGGCCCTCATTGGAACCTGCCCAGCATCTGGTCCTTCCAGCCTCTAGAACTGGGAGAAAGATATTTTTATTGTTCACATAACACCCAGTCTATTGTACATTGTTACAGCAATGCTAACTAATTCGGTATTCAGTTTAATACTAAAATTGTATGATGACCCTTCTTGCTACTCTATTAAAAAAAGAAACAATTTCTCACAGAGACTTACTTTGTAAACAATTAAAGCCCTCTGATTCCTTTCATTACTAATAAAGTATTTAATGAAGAAATAATTTATCAATTTAACAAATATTTATTGAACGTTCCTGGTGGAAGTGCAAACTAGCAGAAGCACTTTGAGAAACAGGAGGACACACTCTGACACTCTTAGAGTCTTACGAAGGTGTAAAGGTATTCATAAATACAAAACTACCCCATGACCCAACAATTCCTCCAACAGAAATGAAAATAACTCTTTACACATAATAAATGCAACTATATTGACATAAAAGACCTATGTAGGAATGTTCAGCAGCTTAATTTAAAATAACCAAACACTGGAGAAAAAAGCCCATAAACAAGGGAATGAATGAACAAAATGTGTTATATCCACAGTAAGTGATACTACTCAGCAATACAAAGAAACTAACAGCTCATGCCAGTGTCAGGGGATCTCAGAGACATTCCGAGCAAGGGAGCCAGGCACCAGAGTAGATTCCATACAGTGTGTGTGTACAATTCTACTTACGTGGAGTTTGGAAGGGGTAAAGTCATGTATGGTAATAGAAATCAGATTAGCAGTTGCCAGGAGTCAGGAGTAGGGAAGTGACTAGGAAGAGAAATGCAATGAAACTTCTTTGGGCATGATGAAGATAGTTTGTATTTTGACCAAGGTGGTGACTGCAGGTGGGTCATTGTTAAAACTCAATGAATTGTATACAAGTACTTAAAACAGACATATTCGTCTTACTTCAGGAAAATTATGCTTCAACAAAATTGACTTTAAGGTATATAAAAAGATTTTAACACATTAAACATTGTCAACACTATCAGTTTCTTTAATCACAGTCTGAGCATTCACTTCCACATCAGAAGGGTCCCGGAAGAAGCTCCCTGAGCTGGGAGTACCTGCTGTCCCGGTGCATGGAACTCATGGGAACGTTAAAATGAATGGTTCTCAACCTTCCCCGGAAGAATGCCAGCCCTCCCGTCCCTGCTCCCTGTGGTGTCAATGTCCTTCAGGGCTGTGACGCTGTGTCAGCCTCAGTCTAGATAGTAAGTCAGATGTGCCCAAGGCCTTCCCTGGGCCGGGCACTCCCCTGCCAGCCACTGTGTGTGCCTTGTCTGCTTTACTCCTGAGAACAGCCCTGTGAGAAGATGATTTTACACTCTCCTTTAAGAGGACACTGTGATGGCCTGCCTCGGATGTTAACCCCAACATGGGGCAGCATTGCCTCCACAGCAAAGTGGCTGCCCAAAGCTTGATGCCCCTATTTGAGACAGCTAAGATAAAGTAACACAAAGCCTGGGTTAAGCTGGGTCATCCAAATCAATGCCATACGCACGTGATCTCAGACCACTGGAACACCTGCAATTTCTGTAATTCTCTCCTCTGTTGTGCCCTGTGATTTGTGGCAGGCCAAGCCCAGGAGTCTCTGTTTTAACCATAATTATGAGTTTTCTTGTTTCAGTTTTTATAAAAACATAGTGGAAAGAAGGACCACCTAGATGGTTCATGGGGACTGGTGAAACGTTAATATGTTAGGGCCTGGTCATGTGTTCACTACCTTATCCCATTACAGATAGGCAACATGCCAAGGTATCACAACCTCTGGATAAAATAGCATGTACAGCTATTGGATCAGGGTGGGTACTGTGCGAGGCCTACAGAGTGCTTTGCGGTGAGACCAGGCTGAGGCAAGACGCCCACAACCTCACCCCATCCCAAGATGCCCCCAGACATATGCCAGACCCTCAAAAGTGCCGTGACCTCACGCAGACCCCACTGACAGAGAGTGATAACAGAATGTGCTTTTCATCCTGCCACTGTAAACTGGTCACCACCCTGGATGGAGAGTGGCAATGGCTGTGGGCAGGAGGTGGGCTTGGCCCAGGGCACCAGGGAAGAAGAGCAGAGCTGGGAAAACAAAAGTAGCCAAAATCATACTTTAGCAGTGGCTGGAAATTCTCAGCACACGCTCCACTGTCCCATCAGACTTCACTTATCACATTCAATTTCAAAGATGAAATTAAGAATTTCAGGGCAGCAACGACAAAGCATTGAATCTCAACTCAGGTTAGGGGCCTTTTGAGTGCAGGGCCCTGTGTGGATAAAGCCCCTGGTCACACCTTCAAGGAGCCACCCACCTCTGAAGGCTGGGCACGGATGGTTAGGTGCATGGAATTTGAAGTATGACTGCCTCAACTCAAATCCCAGACCATTCCTTAGTAATTACGTGACTTCTAACCAGTTGTTTAAACAAACTGTGTTTTAATTTTCTTACCCATAAAATGGCATCTTTGCAAAAATTCAGCTTGTTAAATGAACTAAGCACTCCGGCTGCTACCTCGCACATTGTAAAAGTTCTATAAGGGGTAGCCATTTGCTTATGATTTATAAATATTGCCCACATAAATGTACCTGAGCCCTTGTACGCATGTCTCTACTTCACTGATGTGAGCTTTAACAAGTATGCTTCTCACTCAGTCATCTGTTGCTGTGTGTTTTTATTATTAAATAGATGGCTCCAAAACAATATTAAAACATTTATAAAAAGAAATAAGTATTTAAGTTCACCTCCATACACAATTGTTTCAATCTTTGCTGATAGGATGCCATTGATTGCCCATATGTATGCATATTTTTACAAAGCTACTATTGTACTTATCCATCATTTATATTTGTTTCACTTAACATTAAATTATGAGCATTTGTTTATGATGCTATACTGTCATCATAATTATCACTATAATGGTCACACAATATCCCATTATGTTGATACATCATAATTTTCTAGAAATTATTACCCTTTTGAAGGACATTTACATTGTTCCCCCTTTTCTTTTGTAATTACAGCTAAGACTTACAGTGATCATCCTTGAGCACTTCCCTCTATTCTTTCTGTTTAATAATTTTCTTAGAGTCCATTCCCAGCAGCAGGATACCTGTGACAAAGGAAATAAACACATTTAGGTTTATTTCTCCATATTGAGCCATTCCCTCTCCAAAAGAATAATAATAGTAAATAATAATAATAATAATAGCAACAAGGAACACATAATTTGTACAGATGCCACGCAGAACCTCACCGGATCATTCCATTCCTTCTATGGCCCCAGGTATTATAATTCTCATTTTATATATGTGAGAAGTGAGGCCCAGAAATGTTAAATAACTGGCTCAAAGCCACATTTTACTAAGTAGAGAAAAACAGGGCAAGGAACCGAGGTTTAGTCTGATATTAAATGCAGTTAATTCAGCCAGGCACATGAACAGTCCATGTTGTTGAGGTGGCCACGATCTTGGAGATTTTCTAATAATCTGCCTTTGGACTCTCTGTAGAGTTTCCTTGCAGAACTAAATCCTGACAAATACTTCCTTCTTTGAAATGCTTCCGCGCCCTGTACAACATAAGGGAGGAATTGCAATTTTTAACTTTTGTCCTCTCCTATCTCTCTCTTCCCTGCTCCGTCCTTCTCTCTCTTTCTTTATTCTACGGTTTTTCGTCTTTATTCCTTTCTGTCCTTCTCTCCCTTGTCCTAACCACACTTGTAGAATATCATTTACGCACTGAGTTTTGCTGGAAGCCGAGATGGTCATTTTATTTTATTCCATTTCACTCCAGTTGCCTTCACTCTTTCTCCTTCAAGTCCTTAAGCACACGTGCTGCGTATGATGTTTTATCTACTTTGCCTTTCTATTTTACAATTTATTTTCAGTGTCATTATAATTAAATTGTGAATTTAACATTTTTCCTTAAATATCATAAGCTATTTGAGACAGTTTTCAGAAGTCTTATTTTTATCCATCTCAGAACTTTTTTTCTTTTTTTATTTTGCCCAAGAGAATGACATTTTATCATACATGGGAGAGAATCAGAACAGGCCTATCTAACTGTCTTCATGCATCTCATAAGAACATTCATTTGGGTAAATGTAAGCATATTTTGTTCTATGGGGTTTATTTATGATCTAAAGTATTTTTAGTATGGTGTTGATCTGGTTGCATTGTTTTAAATATATATTCTGTTATAAGAAGGGAATGTTCAGATGGTTGTAAGCCAACATTTTCTGAGCGTATACTCTATAAATTAAAAATATTATACTTAGAAAAAAAAAGATGGAAATTAATTAAGACATTATAAAAAAAGAAATTTACCAAAAAAAAAAAAAAACTGAGCAGGTTGCAGTAAGTCCTGAAGTGGAAGAATAATTCCACACCCAGAACATCATATTACTAGTGTAGCAAGTACACCAGGGGTAAATCTCCAGATCTCTAACACATAATTCACTGGTGAACTTTAGAACTAAGCCCAGATGAAAAATAACTTTCTAGATGACAGTGTCTATCTCTTGGGGCTTTGGTGCCCCTCTGTCCTTTTCACTCCTTCTTCCTTTCACCTCTCCCCCCCCCTCCCCAAGCCCATTTCAATCTACTGCAAAATGAAACATTCAAATATTATTTATTCTTGGAGAAAATGTCAGCTGTTTCTTTTCCTCTCTCTCCATTTATTGTTTTCTCTGGTTCTTCTCCTAATCAGTGCTCCAGACCCAAGCCTCAGTGGGCTTTGCCATGATTTTTTGAAATAGAAAAGTTGAAAGGAAATATTTCCCTAAGCACAGGGGAGTTTAGCAGCTGCAAAGTAGAAAATGAGAAGATGCTAACAGTGCCCTTTGGCTGTGGTTGTAGCAGGGTTCCAAGGATGCAAGACAGATAAGAATTAGATACGTCCAGTGAGACTCTCTAGCGCCCTTGTCATCCTCAGGCCTAGGGTGGGGGGACTGAGGCCAAATTATCTTTTCTTCCAAAGTCTCAATAGTAGCTAAAATCTTAGAGATATTTATACAGCAGTAATAATATAAATTCTAACAATTTTCTATCATGATTTGAAAGAAAACTTCAAGTTGGTTTGGTTTTCCTGTGTTTAATGTCGCAGCAACTTACAGCCCTTCTTCTTGTTCTGCTGGAAGACTGTGAGGTCTCCACACCCAACCCTGTCCTGGGATCCTCTTCGAACGCAGACGATGTCCACACGGTATTCTCTGAATGAACTGCCTTGGGACTCCCAGTCAGAGAAAGGAAGTCCAAGCAGACGGACCTCTGGGGATCTTTCCCTCATTGTTTCAAAGGGATCATGCCCAGCAGATCTCCATTCCACAACATACCACTTAAGTGATAGAATTGAGGAAGCTTTCAAATGCCCACGTTAGGATATTTATTGCAATGTGGCTTACGTGAGAAAACCAACTCACTCAAATTACTGTCAGTGAGAAACTGAGTAAGTAGAGCCAGAAAGTGAACTCAATGTTTGGAAAGATGAGTTGATGTCTACAGATAGCAGGAGAGACCCACATAACATTTTAGAAGGGAAAAGCAGTCATCAGATACAGCAAATACAGTTAACCTGTTGTTCCCATATGTTTGTGTACCGGGAAGGCGTCACTGGAGTAAATCATGCGTGATAGTTCCTACCAGGAGTCAGGCATTGGGCTAATGTATGTCATTTCACTTTCTCCAGGGAGGTAAGTTAAGCAATGGAGTCCCACATGTTGCATTTAAGGAAACTAAAACTCAGAGAAGTCGAGTCATTTTCCCAAAGTCACACAGGAGGGAAGAGGCAGAATGGAGACCCAAGCCCAGGTGGAAGGGAGGGAGAGCAGTGGGCCCAACTACTGAAGGCTGCCCCTGGCCAGCCTGTAAACAGGGGCATCCCCGGGCTGAGGTCATCGAAGAACTTTTACGCTCTCCTACATGGATTTCTATTTTGTTTAGTTTATTTTACATGGAGGCAACATTGTCTTTCTCATAAAAATGATTTGCACCTCGAAAAATTACAGAGTAGTGGCAAAATACCTTGGGGGTTGTAATAACTTATCATGAGTTAAGTCTTCATGGGGGGAATATATATCATCTATCTATATATATACACACATATACTACATATATATATAATTGTATATATGTGCATATATTTTGAACTGACGATATATATGTATTTATAGTTTTAATGATCAAGTAAGTGAGAAGACAGGGGAGGGTAAGGAAAAGAGGAGATGAAGGCAGGAAAAAAGAATTAAGAGGAAGGGGAGGAGGAAATGGGGGAGGGGAAAAGAAAAAGAAGAGGTTGCAAATGCCTCTTTTGCTTTCTTTAGGGCTATAGAATTCCAAGATAGTTTAAGAGAAGCCTCAAAATAATACCAATAATAAATGCAACATCACCAGGACTTGTTTCATTAACAAACTACCATTTTTAAAGCATTTGGTTTTAAAACCTGGCAAAAGCTCTACTTTTTCTATGACCTTCCTTCTCTTGTCCCACATGCGTTTCCCTGTAGGGAAAGATAAATAGATAAGCCCAGGAGACTCTTCCAATGCCCAAACTAACAATTTTCTACCACGATTTGAAAGAAAACTTCAAGTTCATTTGTTTTTCTTGTGTTTAACGTCTCAGTGTCTTTCAGTACTTCTCGTTCTTCAGTAAGACGGTGAGGTCTCCACACCCAGCACCGTCCTGGGTTCCTCTTTGAACGCATCTGATGTCCCAATGCGTATTTGCTGAATGAACCCCCTCCTATACACACAAAGCTGTTCTGGAACATACCATGATGAAGAGTTAAATTCAAGTCATGCATTAGTCTTTCAGCTTCATGCACAGTTCACCAATCCACGGTTTAATTGTACAATTACCAGTTTCTATTCTTTGGATTAAATTAGATAACATTGTGTCTTCTTCCAACCTGGCACCTCCTTGCCCTTTTGCTCTTCTGCTGTTTTGGGACAGTTTGGTCATTTTAATGTAAGACAGGAATTGGGTAGCCCTACAATTTTACCCAAGGGAAAGCCTTCAGGAAAGAAGGCAACGCTAAGGTTTGCACCAGGCAGAGAAAACAAAACCCATTCCCGGGGCTCATGGGACCTCAAGAGAGCCCTTCCCTTCCGATCTTTAGTCTCACCTCTTGTGCAGTGAGTTGGCCACTTGGGTGATTGAGCTGTCACCTTACAGCTCTGAGAGTCCAAGGTCAAGGCTTGGGTTAAAGTATAAAGTGGGAACTCCATCCTTGGACACAGAGGTTTTCTCTAGAAAAGAAAATGCCAATTCTCACCTTTAAGATCTAATTTGCAGGTCACATTTCTGAAGCTTTTCACCAAAAATCACTGACCGAAGATGAATTATATAACCCTCTCAAGATTCAGTTTCTCCAGCTGCAAAGGGAGATGATAGGCAAACATAATTTGTAAGTCTTTTTCAATATTACGATCGTTCAATTACATATTCCGTTAGCTCACTCTTTCCCTCTCTACTCTGCCTCTCTCACTGCCTCTTTTCCCCTATCTGCGTCACACTCTGCCAGTAAATCAAATTCAAATCCTGAATATGATTCAGGTGTTCACTGTTTACTTGCATTGCTCACTAATAGAAGATTTAATTGTGCAAGAATCTCTTTCTTGTGATTGAATTAGTTATCTCTCTGTCTTCCTCTGCCCTCTCTCTGGCTTTCCCTCTATTTTTAGACAGGCAGTCTGAAATGTCTTAATATATCAATGACATTTATAACACATGTTAATATCTAAAGCGTCAATGCTCTATTTGTAGAAATGACAGCTGATATGATGAGATGCCTTTATTATACCAGTGACTTTTACCATAAATAGGATTAAACTGTACACTCTTTTTGAAAAATTAAAAACATAATAATAAAATAATAATAAACTATTCTCTGCCCTAGTTTGTCCAACCAACAGTTTCCAGTACTAGGTTTTACTTTTGTGTGTGTGTGTGTGCATGCGCATTTTATAAATTGCTCTGTGCAAGTTCAGGGTGAATATCTGTCTCTTGGAAAAGATGACAGCAGGCTTTTTTGGGAGAATGCATTAGGGAGGTTAGTGTGGCTACCTGGGGATCCATTTGATAATCGTTGTCATTTCCTAGGCTCCCTGTGGGGCACAGCATCCAGAACTCTGGATGTGGCCAATGCTGCAATCTTCCTATGAAAAATATAATCCTCATTTAGGCCTCTGCACAAGTTGCCCATCATTAAAGAGCACTTCACAGTTGCAGATGCTGGGGGTTAAGAGTATCTGTTTGGGGTGCAGACTGGCATGGGCTGGACTTCCTGCTGTGTGATTGGGGCAAGTCACTCAACCTCTCTGAGCTGCATTTTTTCCCTTTTTTGTATATATTTTTTTTCATTTCAAATTAATATGAAGTCGCATACCATAAGATTACATTGTTTGCATTTATAAGGCAACATCGAAGTTGAAATTGAGCCCTCCATTCAGACGGTGTGCTATATACCTCTGCATTGTGCCCATTCAGTGGGAACTTACCAAACTCTCCTCTCTCCACCCTTTTCCCCACCATTCTTGAATTAAATTGTGTTTTTCTCCCATGTGGTCCTATAGTTGTTCATCTACTATTTTCAGATTAGTACTGAGTACTGATATGCTTGCTTTTATATTTTTGAGAATGTTCTCCAAATCCATCCAGGTAAAATACAAAAGATACAAAGTCTCCATCATTTTTATGGCTGAATGGTATTCCATGATGTGTGTGTCTGTGTCACAGTTTCATCCATTCATGAGTTGTTGGGAACTTGGGTTGTTTCCATATTTTGTGATTGTGAATGGAGCTGTGATAAACATTCTAGTGCAAAAGGCCTTATGAAAAACAATGTTTTTCTTCTTGATAGATACCTAGTAATGGGATTGTGGGATGAAAGGGAAAGATACTTTCAGTCTTTTGTATCAGCAAGTCCTGGCACAGAGAACATACCAAATATAGGCATTTCTAGTCTCTCCTGATAGATTATCAATTATTCCAATTTGTGGATTATTATTTAATTTTTGTGGGTCTCCATTGCCTTTAGAGCAAGGCTTTATTTATTCAACAAATACTCTTGAATGTCTATGCCCTACTTGGACTTAAAAGAGATGGTAAAGTATAGTGATTCATAGTGTAGGAGAAGCAAAACTTCAGACCTTATCATCATGCAGGTCCTGCCTCGGACACTCAGCAAAGAAGGAAGAACCATCTGATGGGTGGGAGCCGAGACTAGATTCCCTGGAGCTGGGGCTGGAAGTCGATTACCATGCCTTATTAAACATGGGATCCGTGATTCTCATGAACTTGCTCAGATGAAAGGTAGGCTGCTTAGGACAAGTAAGTCTCTTCTCTTATGCCTAGCTTTCTATTCCCCATGGTGGAAGAGGTAAACTGAACCACATGCAGCTTCTCAAAATTGGCCATGCTATTGTTCATTCCCATTTAAATTCCTTTCGGCAGCAATCAGAACATTGTAATAAGATTTTGAAACTTATTTGAAAGGACATGCAAAGGGAAAGCAAAATACCCTGTTTAGACCTTAAACCACAGTCATGGTGCACACCAATCCAATTTTGACTCAGAGGTCTCCACTGCGGTATCAGGTGGTTGGGTCATTATCAATCCTATTGTGTTATCTTGATTTGTTTATTTAGTACTTCCTTGGGATCCCATAAGGCAGAAGTGACTAACACAATAGATATTCAGGAATTTCTAGATTTCTGACCTTCATATTATCTGATACTAGCAAAACTATTATAAACTTTATTTTGAAGAAATAAATGTAAATCCTTGTCTCAAGACTTGCTAATCATGCAGACAGCCTCTATCGCAAAAAAATTACATCACAATGAACAACATATACAAAGAGTGATAAAAATTAGCAATGTTATGCTCAACCAGATTATTACATGAATTATCTTAAGGAACAATTCTCAATCTTCCATGCTGCTGCCATTATAAACCTCACTGTGATAGTCCATAAATGCATATTGGATGCTATGCAGCCTCCTTCAAATGTTACAACTCTGGAAGTTCCAACTCCAGTTATTAGAAGTAAACTAATAACAAGATAATGTGAAAAGGCCATTAAATGGCCCAGTGTCAGGTGCAGATGGAAAAGATGACTCATGATTTATTAGTTACCTAATGCTATAATCATGGCATAATAAAGAAGCACCCTAAATCTCAGTGGCTGATGATGACAAGTATTACTTTTTCTGGTTTGTGGGTCGGTGGGTTGGCTGTGGCAGCTCTGCTTTGGTCTTCAGGCCCAACAGGGCTGCTTGGGGCATGTATTTACCCTGGAAAATCACCAGAGTGCAAGTGAACAAGCCAGTCTGTGCAAGTATATTTTTACCTCCTTCCAAAAAACAACTGCTAACATCCCATTGACCAAACAAATTACGTGACTAAGCTCATGACATTGTAGAACTTGTCCTGTGTAAAATAGGAGAGGACTGTGAAACTGTATGAAAAGATTATGGATATATAATTTTATAAAAGGGATGGGAGGATTTGGGCCCAGAAACCCAATCTAGCATGCGCACCTCTGCCACTCACTCCCCTCACACATGGCGAGCACATCTCCTCTGCCCTCACAGTCTCTGTTGCTTACTCTCCACATACAACTCCCTGATGGAAATTGCCTCTCTGAGATTATTCATTGTTCTGAGAAATAGAAAATCTGTTTCTATTTGTGTCACTTTATGAACAAATCATTTCCTCTCACTGGTCCTCAGTGGTTTCCTCATCCATAAAATGAAGATACTGGATTAGCTATGTTTTATTGTTTCTTTGGCTCTGACATTCTAAGATTTTCGTGACTTTCATCCTTCAGAAAGCAGTGGACATGCTCTGGGCTTAGACTACCCTGGTTCAAAGTGATGCATCACAACTAAGCTTAAGGTCAGTCGAGACATTTACCCCTTGTGGACCTCAGTGTCACCATCTCTAAAATAGGGATAATAAGAGAACCCATTGATAAAATGTTCATGAGAATTAAATGAATAGACACACGTAAAGTTTCCAGAACAATACCTATCACATTGCTAACCAGAACTTAAAAAAAAGTTTACTATTATTTTCTCTCCTCATAGATATATTCAAATCCTTGGCTCATTTTATGGTGTTTTTGACCACAACAACCCTTTGTCCTAAGACAAGAAAGAAATAATGACCCAGTAAAAATTTTGAGATCATTCCCCAAAATGATAAAAGCTGGCTTGATCATGACACTTCACCCATCCATTCATTCATTTCAAAGTATTTACTGAGTATTACCTACTAAAATTCAGGATCCAGGATTTAATGAAAATATTAAAAGTTACAGTGACTGCTACAAGTTAACACTTTATTTATGTAAAACTTAGGCTGCTCAAGACTGGTAAAGCAACTCTGCCATTGTCAAAATACAGCTTTCATTTCTGGGTCTGAAGTGAGACTCTCTTTCTGGTCACTGAAGAAGGGTTCAAGGGCAGTGTTGTATACAGCCATTTCTTTTATGTGATATGCATTATTTCTGCTTGCATTCCAATGACAAGAGCTTAATTCTTGATCATAACCAGTTTCAAGGCTAGCTAGTATATTTAGCCTAAAGTTAAGTGTCTTCATGCAATGCTAAAATTTAGGATGCCTTTAATTAAATAAGGGGAGCATAGATTTGGTGAATGATTAGAAATCTCTGCCTTAGAAACCACCCTAGACAGACAACAGTGGAAAAGACAGAGATGGCCCCATCCTCATCAACTCTCGTGGGCCATGAACCATGACCCTGGTTGGAGGGGTCAGTGGGGAAGAAGGATCGATCGTGGCACCTGGAGAATGAGTGGGGTGAACCTCACAAAAATTGTGGATGGGGGAGTATGAGGCATTGCCATCAAATGGAACTGCACAAATGTCGGAAAATATCACGCAATCCAACACACTTCAGGGACCGACAGACATCTAAAATGAAGAGACGAGGCCAGAAAGTGAGGCTAGAAAAGCTAACAAAGCAAGCGGGAAGCAGAGCTTAGCCATATTGAAAATGTTTAGTTTTTATCCTGTAGTAATTGGGCCAACATCATGATATCTTAAGCAAGGCAATGGCGTCAATCACAGAGGTCCACAGGACATTGAGAAAAGAAGAATTAGATGACCCATAAAGTCAAGGAGCATGCTTTAAAAATATAACTTTTTTTAAGTGGGGGGATAAAACAGGAGCAGGTGAGTGTGGAGAGAATACACAGAGAGGTTATGATGGTCTAAGTTTAGTTACTGGAAGGCAATTTGCCAGAGGTCCAGAACTAGTGCACGGAAGCCCTGGGGCACCTAGCAAGGCCTCGCGTCCCATGGACTGCAGCTTTCCAAACCTGGCTGTGTTCTAAAGATACAAAAACAGTGAGCAAGGGAAAAGTGAGGGGGAAAAAACAGCTAGGTGAGCTTTCCTATCTTCCAACTGCCCTCGACCATTTGAAAAGCGAACTAATAGAGGGTTACAGATAAGACAGATCTCTGTCTGCAGCTTGCCAAGCAGAGGAGGGGACAGGAGCGTTGCAGAGGTATCATTATGCTGCCTGACTGGCATCTTTAGAATAATCTCCTAAGGAGTTTAGATGGAAGTGGAGCATGCACAAGACAGGCTAACCCCTCCTCCACGTGCAGTGAGCCACAGCAGCAGTTTACCTGAGACGGCAAGTGGAGCAGCCATTAAAATCACCATGACTCTCGCTGGTTTACCTCTTACACTGGGCTTTGTTCATGCTTCCATAAATCCCCCAAAGAATGCACTCAGTCCTCGTTTTCGCTGTCTTTTTGCTAGTGCTTAAGAAAGAAAAATCCTTTACTGAAAATCTGGGTACAGGGGTGTGTGGAGGTAAATGCCAACCCCCCCTCGGCCTAAGCTAGTCTTCTTCCCTTCCTCTCTTCTTTTCCTGAAGCCCAAGAGGACTAGAGAGAGCCCTTCGCTTCATTCCTGAGAGGAGGTGTCAGCTGGCAACAGATTAGCACCTTTTAAGAGTTTAGTAATATTGTGCTTGCTTGGGACTTGCTGGCCAGAAGCTGGTTTAGTGGTTTTGGTGCAGTGCAGAGAGAAGCCTAGAAGACTACTCTGGACTGGAACCCTTGAGTCCTAAGTGTAAGAGTCAGCCGCCAAGAGCAGTCTTTACAAGTCATGTCAGAGACTCAAGGACAGTTCAGCTGTTGACACAATATTCATTCATTAGTTCATTCATTAGCACAGTTATTCCTTCTTTTACTCAACAACATTGAGTATCTAACTCATGCTGGATGCACTAGCAACTGCTGGAAAAATGCAAGATAAAGGATCACAAGCTCTCCCACAGAGCTTTGAATACAATAAACGTGGGCAACCAAAGAAATCACAAATAATTATTCCACATCAAAGTGATTAATGCTAAAAAGAGTAAGATGCTTAATGGCAGAAATTAGAATGAAGAGCTAATATACTGAAGAGTCTTTTGAAGAAACAGAACTGAAAGATCAGTAAAAATGAGACAAACCAGTTGAGTTTGAAACCCTAGGTCTGAAAACACAAAGAAGCCAGACAGGATTTAGGAATAAAATGACAGTGAGTTGAGCAAATGGGCGGAGGAAGGAAAAGAGCAAAACTAAACCAGATTCTTCATCCACCTTGGAAATGGGGAAACTGAGGTACAGAGCAAGCAGATTTGGGACAGATTTGACCCAGCAATTCAGGCCATTCTTTCCCCTGTATTAAGTAAAATTTTATTTACATGTATCTTCTATCATTGAAAACAGGACAAAACTAGACTTGGGGGAAGTAAATAATGCAAGCAAATCTCAAAGAAAGAGAATCTTCTGAATCTTGTGCAAACTATTTGAATGAGCCAACTCTACAACACCCAATAGCAATTTCAGATACCTACACCTATCTCCATAGCATTTTTTCTTCTACCTTGTCGTAGTTCAGCAGTCTATTTCATAGATTTCTCCTGTATAAGTGCTCACTATGGACTTGTAAATCATTACTCTGTTTCCAGTCACACATTTACCTCCCAGTAAAATTGTTTCCTGCTGTTGTTAATTGAAAAAGGTACAATTTCTACTTGCACGTGTATTGTTTTTTGAGGCTCTTCCCTAGGTGTTGTGAAGGATGGAAACAATATAAAAGAGGAAATGACAAGCAAATAAAAGAACTTTTTTAAAATGTCATACACCTTAGTTAAATTGATAAAGATGTTATTGGAAGATGAGTTGGAAATACATGTCAAAATCCTAGAAAAAGCACAGACTCTTTGACCCAAAGATTCTATTTCTGAGAATTTATCCACAGAGATAATGACAAAAGTGAACAAAAATTACTAGAAAGACAGTAGTACTGGGATGATTAAAAATAAAATAAAGTGAAATAAAAAAGAAGAAACCAATGAACAGCAAAAAGGAATATTATATTACATGCTCTATGTTACATCTCAACTCTGCAACAAAAACACACAAAGAAAATGAAACACTAGAATTATGACAAGAAATATTAGATACTAAAAAATATTTTTGAAAGCTTAATAAAACACCTACCATTTTATTCATTTATTCAACTAATCTGTATTGAGCTCCGATTATGTGCCCGGCACTATGATAGATGCTGGCAATACATCTCTTAATAAATACAGGCCTGGTTCACGACTTCAGGGAACTTCTGGTCTGACTTAGGTAAGAGTTGTTGCAGATAATAATAGCATTTGAATAATAGTATTAAACATGATTTCATATTTGCTCTTTCCTGTGCATTGATAAATATTCCTTTTTTACTTTTGCAACCTAAAAATGTTTGTAAATACATAAGTTTATACAGTAGAATCTGTAACTTGACCATCCAAAGGATGGTGACAAACTGTCAACATACAGAGATGGTGAATATAAGGAACTAAGCCTACTGCATCTGATATGTACATATAGTGCATCTATGAAAATTAGGTCAATTTAAAGAGAGGGTGAATGTAGGGAGATGGTCAACTATGCAGGTTCTACACTTTTGCAATCATTATTTATAGTTCCTCAGAGCCATTCGTGGAAGTAGAGATGAAACGAAAAGAGAGAAGACATGAGGCAGGAAGAATTGGCCAGGACCTGCCGAGGGCATGGTATTATACATACTTTTCCTTGTTTAGGACTGAGGCCGCTCAGAGAGATGGCTAACCTTTGTTTAGGGCCAATACTGGAACTGACACAAATGTACAAATTCACACTCCCTTCAACTACAGGAAATTAAACACACACAAAGTGGCTTCGGGAACTCCAACTGGGTTTCCTATAACTTCCAGAACTCAAACACAAATCTCCACATTAATTTTCCTGTTAAATCTTCTGCCCCATGTCAGTGATATTAGTTTCCTCCACCATAAAATGAAGATGGTAATAATTTTCTTGAAGAGTTAATCTATGAATTAAATTAGTTAATATATAAATATTCTTGAAGGATGATCTCCTATTTGGGATGCTCTCAATTCTTTCTTTCTTTCTTTCTTTCTTTCTTTCTTTCTTTCTTTCTTTCTTTCTTTCTTTCTTTCTTTCTTTCTTTCTTTCTTTATCATTGTTTTTAATTAATTGTGTTGAATCTTATCTTGTACCAGTCCTGTGTGGAGCAAACCATGTGCAGTCACCATACACTTCCCATGGTGGGTGCCTTCCTAACCTCTGATCAGGCAACATGTCCTGCAGATTCTGGCCTTTAACCTGTCTTCCATCTCGAAAACCCACTCTTTGACATCTCAGTGAACAAATAGTAATAGTAGGGATTTTACAGATACAGCAGTTATCTCTCAGGACTGAAGCTGAAAAGATGGCTATGAGATTCAGGGCATGAAATATCCCTCAGAGAAGTGAGGTAAAATAACTGAAGGCTGATTAACAGAAGAGATAAAT
This sequence comes from Arctocebus calabarensis, assembly GCA_963573935.1. NCBI lineage: Eukaryota > Metazoa > Chordata > Mammalia > Primates > Lorisidae > Arctocebus > Arctocebus calabarensis. The sequence goes on along the minus strand of CAUYON010122950.1, from coordinate 8,943 downwards.
GATCATTTTAGCAATCTAAAGATGTCCCACTTTCTTAGTTTAACAGGCTAAGGGAGAAAACAGCATTCTCTATCTATAGAGGTCTTTTCAGAATCTAAGCCCATGTCTGTTCTGCTAGCTTAGCTGGTTTAATGGAGAGGAATCAAGCTACTTCTCCAGGACCTATAAATGCAGGAACCATGGAGAATATATCTTTAAATAGCTGATGAAACAATTACAACATCAAGAGCAGAGAGACCATGGTTTGAATTATGATTGCATGTGTGATTCAGAGTGTGCACGGTCACCTGAATCTTGTTTCCTTCTTTGGTAGTTGAAGCATAATATGTATCTTGCGGGGCTTTTTTGAAGATGAAATATATGTGATCAGTCTGGCATATAGAAGAGAATCAATAAATGGTAGCAATTATCCTTATTATTGTGGGTGATAAAATGAGTAAGGCATAGCTGTTTTGTCCTAGTAAGAAAGGAAGAAGCAAACAGACATTTATTGGATGATATTTAATGAATGACAACTCTATACCATATAATACACATACATAGGAACATGTATACATGTTTAATCATTGTTTTTGTCAACAGTTAATGGTTTTTAAAAGTTAATAATTGTTAGCAAGCAATGGTTGTCACTAGTATCATAGCTTTGACAATAGTATCTTAAATTAGTTTGATAAAACATTGACGTAAGAGTCATGACTTAGAAGAAACCAAATTATTTCATCCAACTGCAATGCAAAACAAAATTTTATAAATGACCCAATAAAAACATAAACCCAAAATATTGCACAGCTGAAAATTTTGGTAAGTGTTGTGTGGAGAAAATGATTCTGTAAGTCAGGTAAATTTGAGAAACAATGGACACTGAAAATAAATAGAGTTCATTCAGCCAGGACTTCTCAGAGCCTTTAAAACACTAATACGCCTTGTTAACCTCTAACAGCATACAATACACATTTGTTCTAGGAAACTTCTTTTCACAGAATGAATATAGTTTGGAAAAAACAAAAAGCTGATGGTAAGTCTTGGTTAAATAAGTGTGGGAAATATTAATCTAAATAAAGTAAACAAGATCTCTTAATTGTAGTTTCTCAAAGATCCTATACAGAAGGCACCAAAAAAAAAAAAGATATACATTTTAAGAAAAAAAGTTTTATAACTGTAATGCTCAATATATACTGATAATAAAACATGAATATAAATCACATTTGAACACCTCTTATAAATGCAGAAGTCCAATATGACCTGAGTATTACAAATTTAATGCAGTTTTTCCTTTCTTCAAATGTGTATATATTATATTGGCACCCTCGGTAAATTAACAATGTATGTGAGCATCCAGAGGTGTAATATAATACAAACATTGTTTAACTATGTAACCACAATTGTGCTTTGCATGCTGTTTTTGTTGTTGGTTGGTTTTGGCAGAGTAGTCTGTAATACTAAAATTAGTGTTTTGGTTGTTAGTGGGGTGTTCTTCGGTTTACGAGTTTTTGTTTTCGTTTTTTTTGAGAAATTGCTGCTATAAGGTTTCAAAAGAAGATAAGGCCTTTACCATACTGTGTGTAACAAAGACTGCCAGCTTTCTCTAGCATTCACTCTCTGTTCTTCTGTAGTAATGAGACCTCTGAATTGTAGCTAGACACAAACCTTATGGAACAGATACTGTATTTATCAGCCTTTCTCATGGGATCATTTTCTGGTGAGAGGGATAAAGAAGTGGTGTTTTCCAGTCTCCGGGAATATTCTGTAACAGCACGGAGCCAGCAAACTTTTTTCTAAGAACAGCCTGATAGTAAATAGTTTATGCTTTGCAGACGATGCAGTCTCCATCAAAAATACACGAAAATGAGTGAATGAACATGGCATAAGGAATCTTTTTGGGGTGATGAAAATGGAGACTTTGTAAATGTACTAAAAGGCATTGGATTGTATACCTAAAAGGGTGAATTTAATAGCATATGTATTCTATATCATTATATAATGGTATATTAGTAAAGCTGTCAAAAATAATAAGGAAAAAAACCAAAAACTCTGCTATTATAGCAAGAAGCAACCACAAGTAATGTAAAAACAAATGGATATAACTGTGTTCCAATAAAGTTTATTTACAAAAACAGGTAGCACAGTGTTTCTAAATAGTGTGGGCATTGTAAATTACTGTGGTTAGTAAAACAAACACGTGAAGTCTGGTAGGCTGAAAGAAGACAGAATACTGTCTAGGGACCTCGGGAGCTGAGAAACAGCATGGTAGTAAGTTCCTGGGGCCTCATTAGCATATCTTAGGGTTGAAGAAGCTGAAAACCTGGAGCCACCAATGACAAAAGATATAAAAAGCCTCAAGAAAATACCAATCTCTCTACTTGAAAAACCAAGAAAGGATTATTTTAGTAAGACAGGGAAAATTTTGGAGACAATAACCAAAATTCTCTAGGGCAACTAGAGAAAAAATGTGATCTTATCCTCACCCACGTTGGCACCAGGCAAGTGGGGAACGAAGACTTCCACTCTCACAAAGTACACCCAACACCCCTCTAGGGTGTTAGCAAAAGCAAAGTAGGAAGTTGGGGCTTTTGCCACCCCCATTGGTAATGAAGCTCCCTAATGCACACAGGGAACCTGGACTTCCATGCCTACCCTGCAGTTATAATCTATCCCTTCTTTTCCTAAGGCCTCCGGGAGTATCAGTCCTTTTCTGAAACTGAGGGGTATATAGAGTGTCAGTGGAGTAGAGTATCACCAGAGTATCAGTGGAGGCCACCCCGGCAGTTGGCACCCAGTAATGAGGAATGATGAGGAGCAGTAATGAAAATGCCTTCCTTGGTGTTGGTGGAAGTGAAGCGGGAAATCTGGACACCTGGACTTCTGCCTCCATCTGGTCATACAATGAGGTGGTGTCCCCCCACTTCTGAAATGGTGACAGAGAAACCTAGCTGAAAAGAGGGTTTTGTTATTCTGTTTTGTTTTTTGATATAATCTCACTCTGTCACCCTATATAGAGTACCATGGCATCATCCTGGCTTGCTTCAACCTCAAACTTCTGGGTTCAAGCAATTCTCCTGCCTCAGCCTCCTGAGTAGCTGGGACTCCAGGTGTATGCTACTATGTCCAGCTAATTTTTATATTTTTGGTAAAAACGGGGTCTCACTCTTGCTCAGGCTGATTTCAAACTCCTGAGGTCAAGTGATCCTTTTGCTTTGGCTTCACAATGTGCAAGGATTATAGACATGAGCCCCCATGTTCAGTCTTGAAAAGAGGTTTAAATAAGTTTAAATAAGTAAAGGTTTAAATAAGTAAAACCCCATAACACAATAAAAAAAAATCTTGGTTTTATTTAAGGAAAAAAAAAGTCAAAGAACCAAGAAGATCTAAAACCAAAAAAGACAATCAAAACATGTCATGATGAGATGACAGAGTTCTTAGAATTACCTGACAAAGGTTAGATACAAAAGCCATGATTTAAAAAATACTTCAGAGAGGAATTACAAATATGCTTAAACCAAATAAGAAAAACAAGACATCTCGGCACATAAATTAAAAATATAAAGAACTAAATTAAACTTGTATAACTAAAAAAAAAAAAATCCTGAAAATAGTTAATTGGATAGTGTCAACAGAACTTGGAAGAAACCAAGGAAAGACTCAGTAAACTGGAAGGGGGAAGAAGAGAAATAACCCAAAATAAACAGTAAATAAGAACTAGATTGATAAAGATGAAGAAATCCCCAGGGACCAATGGGGCTATGTAACACAAGGTTTATCATTTATGTCAATTCCCAGAAAGAGGAGAGACAAAATTTCAAGGATGTGACAGCTGAAAACTTCAAAATTTGATAGGAGATCACCTAGATAACTAGGCACAGTGGTATAAGCCTATAGACCCAGTTACTCAGGGAGCTGAGGCAGGAGGATTTCTTCATGCCAAGAGTTTTATGGTGAAATGATCTAGGCTTTTTCCTGTGAATAGTCACTGCCCTCTAACATGAGCAATACAATAAGACTCCTTTCTTTTGAAAACTTTGAAAAATATATAGATTGTATAGATATAAAAGATAAAAACTTGCAGATTTAAAAAACTGAGCAAATCTGAAGTAGGATAAACTCAAGGAAACACATCAAAACATTTACTAATAAAATTTCTGAAAGCCAAAGACACATAAAGGTCTTGAGAGCACAAAGAAAAAAAAATGATATCTTACCTGTACAATAAAAGCGAAAAAGATAACTGCATATTTTTTATCATGGCAACCAGAAAGAAATTGCACAATTGAAAGAAAAGGATTAGTAACCCAAAGTCCTATATCTGGCTATGTTTTAGAAATAAAAAGGAAATTAAGACATTTTAAGATCAAGGAAAACTAACTGACTTTGCTGTTAGTCAACCTTCTTCAAATGAATTTCTAACAAAAAATAATAAGGGAAGAAAAATGATGTATACAAAAATATGGGCAAACATAATAGGCATTTCTCTTCTTTTAAGTTTTCTAAATTGTGTTTGGTGGATAGGGCAAAAATTTATCACTCTAATGTGTTTTTACATGTTTGTATAGAAAATGTTTAGACAATTACCTTGTCTTTGTAGGATGGAAAAGAACAGTAAGGGAGCTAAGATTTCTATTTTTCATTCAAACTTGTAAAATGATGACACCACTATTATTTTATGTATATATAGTGCAATGTCTATCTTAAATATTAAACAGTTAAACAAGATGGTAAACTCAAATAACTATAGATAATCAAGTTTAAATTCAAGAAAATGTTAAATTAACTAATAGAGAAAGAGGAAAATGACAAAGAGAAATGAAAAAAAAACAGAGCAAACAAAAAAGATGGTAGAAGCCCTAATATATAAAAATTACGTTAAATGGAAATGATCAGAATCAGCAGTTCTCAACCTGTGGGTTGCAACCCCTTTAGGGGTAGAACAATCCTTTCACAGGGGTTGCCTAAATACATCCTGCATAGCAGATATTTACATTATGATCCATAACAATAGCAAAATTGTAGTTATGAAGTAGCAACAAAAATAATTTTATGGTTGAGGGTCACCACAACATAAGGAAATGTATTAAAGGGTCACAGCATTAGAAGATTGAGAACCATGGATCTAAATATACGAATCAAATAGATAAATATTGACAGATTGGATTAAATATATAATTCAACTATAGGCTCTCTATAAGAAACTTACCTTAAATATAAGAATGTAGTCAGTCTGAAAGTGAAAGGATTAAAAAAATCATCCAATTATTAATCAAAGGAAATAAGGAAGAATATATATTAATATCAGTTAAAATAGATGAGAAAAGTGTCAATATTTCAAGAAGACATAGCAACCCTAGACAATGCAAAACCTTTGCTTTGCATTTACCAAACAAGAACTTCAAAATCATATATTATGACAGAAAACAAATCTCAAAAAATTTAAAAGAATTAAAATTATACACAGTATGTCCTCTGAACATAATGGAATCAAGCTAGAAAGCAAAACAAAAAAAATTACAAGAAAATCTCCAGTTGTAAATTAGACAGCTCACTTCTAGATAATTCATAAAATAAATAAGTAGTTTTAACAAATTAAAAAATATTTTGAACTGGATAAAAATAAAAGTACAACATATTAAATTTCTGGGGCACAAAAACAGCAATAATCTAAGCTCCCACACCAAGAATATATTTTTAAAAATGAGCATGCTAAACACAAACCAAGAAGAAGTGAAATATTTACATAAATCATATCACAAATCAATGAAGTTAAAAATATAAAATCAATAGTGTAAAATAATCTTAAAGATTTGATTCTTTGAAGAAAGCAATACAATGGACACATTTTTAGAAAACTGATAAAGAAATTAAAAATTAACAATATTAGGAATAAAACTAGAGATATCACTAAGATCTCACAGATATCAAACAAATAAAGAAATATTATAAATAACTCTACAAATATACATTTTACAATTTAGACAAAATAGACCAATTCCTACAAAAATTCAAACAGTACAACTCACCCAAGATGCAATAGATAATTTGAACCATCCTATAACTATTTTAATAAATAAATTCTCAACTTAAAAAATGCCTCAAGGGGGTGGCACCTATGCCCAGTGGGTAGGGCGCCAGCCACATACACCGAGGCTGGTGGATTCAAACCCAGTCCAGGACCAGCTAAAACAACAACAACTGCAACAAAAAAATAGTTGGGTGTCGTGGAGGTGTCTGTAGTCCCAGCTACTTGGGAGGCTGAGGCAGGAGAATCACTTAAGCCCAAGAGTTTGAGGTTGCTGTGAGCTATGATACTATGGCACTCTACCCAGGGCAACATAGTGAGACTCTTATATAAAAAAAAAAAAAAAAAAAAATGATTTTACTAAATAATCTTTCCAGATACCAAAAACTACCAATTCTACTCAATTTCTTCTAGAAAATAGAAGAGAAGGAAATACTTTCCATTTCATTTTATATAGTTAATATTTCTTTCATATAAAAATAAGACAAAGACAGTATGAAATGCAAAACAAAGAAAATTGCAAACTAATATTCTTGCTGAATATGACAGAAAAATTTTTAACAAAATATTAGCAAATTAAATTATGCAATATATAAAACCATTTCATACCATAGCCGGGTGGGGTTCATACCCAGAATGCAAGGCTGGGTCAGTACTTGAAAAAGCAACCAATGTAATTAATTGTTGTACAGTAAGTTTTCTGGTCTTTGTACTGAGCCCCTTCTAAAGCCCTTAGAATTTCCTGAATGAAAGGAAAGAAGTGTCTTTTTTTCTATTTATTAACCCCTTGTATCACTATGTTATTACTGTCGTGTGTTAATAAGGTGACTCTTGGTCAGCCACTTGATGGCTTACTACATGATGAGAGTGCTGAGATTCCGAACCAACCTGATCTCCAAGGAAGTGGGTGGCTGGGAGGCTGGAGATTAAGTTTATGACATGGCAACTACTTTATCAATCATACCTAGATAATGAAACTCCAAAATCTCTGGATTCTGTGGTCAAAGGAGTCTCCTAGCTGGCGAACACTGGTGAACACATCAGTGTGCTGGAGGGTGATGTGCTATCATTTCACAGGGAGAGGGCAATGAAGATCTGCATTTGGGATGCTTCCAGACCTCACCCTATGGGTCTCTCCATTTGGCTGTTCCTGAGTTATATCCTTCATAGTTGAATAGTAGCTACAACACTTTCCCGAGTTCTACAAAAGTCACTCTACCAAATTATTGAATCGGAAGAAATCATGGCAACCTGGAATTTGTGGCCAGTCAGCCAGCGGGTGACGTGGGTATCTCTGGAAGTTGTTACTGGCATTGAAAGCGAGGTAAATCTTTTTGTGGATTGTGCCCTGTATTTTATGTGAGATCTGTGCTAATTTCAGCTTGTAAGTTCCAGAATTGAATTGTAGTATGCATTGGTGTTAGAGCTGATGGGGTTGAAATGAAACACTTTGTCTCAGAGTTATAATCTACCATTTAAATATATACATACATAAATATTTTACCTTGTTAAATATATATGTAACATATATATTTGCCTTGTTATATATATATATTATATATATGTAATCATATCAATAGTAGAAAAAACTCACAATATTTAACAGCAATTTATGAAAAAACTCTTGGAAAACAAGGACAGAACTTTCTCAACTTGGTCAGGGGTATCTATTAGAAAAACCGGTAGCACCTGTGGCTCAAAGGAGTAGGGCACCAGCCCCATGTGCCAGAGGTGGCGGGTTCAAACCCAGCCTTGGCCAAAAACTGCAAAAAAAAAAAAAAAAAAAAAAAGAAAAGAAAAGAAAAAGAAAAAGAAAAATCTACAATTACAGCAATTGACATTTTACTTAATGGCAAAAGACTAAATATTGCTGTTCTAAGACAGGATACCCATTATCACCACTCTTGTTCAACAAAATGCTGAAAGTTCTGACCAGTGCAGTAGGGCAAGAAAATGAAATAAAGGTCAGTGGATCGTTATGAAAGTTTTGACATAAACAGAAATTGAAAAACTTAAAGTCCATGTGGACAGAAAGAAATTAAACGCTCCCAGCAAAAGTGATGGACGCAGCAAGTCGAACCTTGCACAGGTGAATCAGAAAACTTGCTGTCAACTCTATTTCCTGGAAGGGAAATAATAGACCCTAACACAGTTTGTCTCTAAACTTTTGTAGTGATTTACATCAGAAAGGAAGAAATTAAAAACTTCCTTATTTGCTGAAAATAGATGTAGAAAATCCCTAGAAACCTAACAAAATAAAAGTCTCCTGAAATTAATGAGTTCAGCAAGCTCACAGATTATAAATAAGTATGAAAACCTATTGTATTTCCTTATGTTAACAATGAACACATGTTCAATTAAAATTAATAATATCATACCATTTAAAATAACTAAACAGAAAGGAGATAAGTGTAAATCTAGAGAAACATGTATAGGATTTTGATGAAAATTACCCAGTGGTGAAGACAGAAATCAAAACCCATCTATATAAATGGAGGGGCATGCCGCCTTTGTGAATTGAACACCCTACCTTGTAAAGATGTCAATTCTCACAAATTGATATACAGTTTTAACTCAGTTCCTATCAAAATCCCAGCAAGGCAGTTACATCGATAGAGGCAAGTTTCTTCTAAAGTTATGACAAAGAAGAGTATAGTGAGAGTAATCAGTCAGCCCGATCTCAAGATGGATTATAAGTTACATTTATTAAGATAGTATTGTACATGTATTGGTGCCAGGATAGACACATAGATCAACAGAAGAGAAGAGAGAACACAGAGAGAGACCCACACACGTGTGTCCAGCTAATTTTTTTAAGCCACAGAGTGTATGTTAACTGTTACAGCAGAAACAGAAAACTAATGCAATTATCGTCATTAATTTTTAAGAGTGTAAACAAGTCTTGAGACAAAAAAAATTGAAAACTGCACTCTTGT